>JANHFL010006915.1:247005-264717 GCA_032468155.1 Oxyrhabdium leporinum | reverse complement strand
TATAAAACTTTTTCAATTAAAAAAAAAAAAAGATTGCTTTTGTACACGAACAAAACAAGTGGCATAAATAAGATATCCTACATTTCTGTTACTTATACTAAGAAGTCAGCCTTTTAACTAATCTTCTGATTAAAAGCTATGAAATCCAGCAAGTTATGAAATCTGTAAAAAAAGGAATCTCAAAATAAAAGCTAATGATTAAATATATATGGAATTACTTTAATGTTCTTCAAGAGCAAGCAGCATTGTATTCAGTGCTGTTTATTTTCGATTGCCTAGCATCACGTTCAGTTACTACATTCATATATTTTTTTATTTGTTGGGTAAACGGCCCAAAGGCAGAAGCTGAGCATGTACAGTTGAAAATATTTAGCATCTGCCAGGCACACCAGAGTCTTGATTGCACTGAGAAGGCCACATATTTTCAGCTTAATGAACAGAGGTTTTCCATAAGATCTACTTCCTAATATATAAAAGTTTAGGGATGCTGCTTGCAGAGATTTATGATTTTTTTAAAATTTCTGAATTGCAAATTTTGAACAAATGAGTAAATAGCTAGTTTGCTATACAAAGTAGTGGTATGCTTTTCAGGGTCCAAGGAACTCTCTATCAGGTGTCTTGGTTAAAAACTGATATGTGTGTTGAGGGAGTAGGGAAATATGACTCATCTTTGGGTGTGTACTATTAGTTTTAGCATTATTATTTGGAAAGAGAACACATTATTAGATAAAAGTGATTGTTAGATTATATTGGGAGTTATCCTAAGTCTTCCTGATAAAAGAGTGTTGATTTTGACAGCTGGATATTCGTTCCAAAAATGTGAACTTCCAAAATATTTTTTTCTTTGCAACAAACCTGAGAAAATTTCTAGGAATCTCTTAACTAAATTCTGTACTTGATCAGAATCTGGTGACTTCAACTTATTCTACTTAAGAACGTCAAGTGCAAAGATATGAATTGAAGATCAAGCATGGTTTTTCTTTCTTTTCATCTTTTTTTAAAAAATTTTTAACATTAGCTTTCTCATTTGATCCAGCATTTTTAGGATTATGAAAGCTTGCAATTATTTTGACAATCTTGCTTGATCTGCTGCGGGGGTCCCCAACCCTCAAGTTGTGAACCAGTACTGGTCTGTGGCCTGTTGGGAACCGGGCTGTGCAAGCAGTGGGCAAGTGCACAAAGCTTCATTTGTGCATGCATGGGAGCTAGGTTGTGTGTGTGAAACTATCCTCTCCCCCTGTCACTGCTGTTGCTGCCAATCCATGAAGCCAGAAAGGTTGGGGACTGCTGATCTACTAGACATATCACTCTTACATATATTATACAGGTAGTCCTCACTGACTAACCACAACTGGAGCTAGCAACTCTGTCATTGAACGATACGGTTGTTAAATGAAAGATCGTGTGATTTGACTTGCAATTTTACTGCTGGTTTCTCCGTTGATACTGTTTGTCAGAAACTGGTAATGAAGTGTGCAAATGGTGATTCCACGCCTGTGGGATGTTGCAACACTTATTAAATATCCATTGGCTGTGAGGCATCTGAATCTCGATCACCTGGTTACAGGGACACTGTGACAGTGTGAAGGCTGGTCTTAAACTTTACTTTCCATAAAGTTACTGTTGTAACTTTGAAGTTGCTAAACTGGGCAGTTAAGCAAGAGCTAGCTCGTAGCCATCAGAGTTGCTATTGTTATTTCTTCAATGGCTGTACACCTCAGTTCCAGCCTGCATGGAATCCTTACCTACCTGTGTTTCTCCCATCAGTAAAGTCTACAAAGGTGATGCAGGCTACTGCAGTTCATATCGGGGAGTGGTGTGTAGTGCTTTGTTGGCAAAGGATGCATTTGTTTTCTTTAATACTTCCTATGGAGACCCAGAGGAGACCCAGGAACTGCTTGTTCGCACAGCCTGGGCTGAGCTGAAAACCGTGAGTTCATTTTGCCGTCCAGCTGCCGAGTCATTGCTGTGTCACTACATCTTCCAGGAGTGCAACCCCTCTAGGATTGGACCTGCTCCAAAACCTGTTTGCAGGTAACAGAAGTCAGCAAAACACTTTGCTTTTGATTGTTGGCTTACCCCACATGTTATATGATGTTCTGTTACACAGACTGAATTTGAGCTGTGCGGCTCAAGTAGACTTCTTTTCTTGAAAACTTGATAGTCTTAGGGAGACTCCAAAGAAAAAATCAAATTTTGTGTACAATTAAATGCCATTTCAGCATGCAGGTACGATGTCAGTATTATAACAGTCAGTTTTCAGCATGCTTCTGGACAAATCCATGGCATGAAGTAATGGTTCTGTATGAGGAATAATAATGGTTTTCTAAATACCTGCAACATATTTTACTTATCAATAGGCTAAGTCCAAGTAAACTAGTAAGCTCCATGGTTGACTTCACAACTATTCTACACACCTTAGTATAAATATGTTCATATAAGCAATGATGTGAGTGCTGTTTAGAAGTAATTGATATATTTGGAATTCAGGGGGTCTGCACTGTACTGTAGTTCTAATTCTTGCACAAAATCCAACTTCTGCTCTACTGGATCAGAGCAAAAGTTCTTTTTAATTTGACATTCTGTTTTCAGAATGGGGCACTTAGATATTGAGAAAAAACAACAACCTGACAAATAAGAAATATGCATGATGTAACTTCACAAAAAATATGTATTTATTGTGAAATGATGGAATAAAATAGTTATGCCATTGAAAAACATGCATTGGACCTGTTCTGAGTTTAGAGTTGTTTAGCATGGGGGCTGCATAGAATTATTGGAATTGGAGCAGTAATATTTTCCACTTTTGAATCGTGCAGGAGTATAGATTCCCAGGTCATTCTGAAAACAGTAAGCCTTCTCAGATAATTTCTGGAATAGGTTTCTCCCTTCACTTAGCAACTCTGTACACAGAGACTGTCAATCATTGCTACTCCCACCTGTTCGCAGAGTAAGAATTATAGCTTTCTGTTTAGCGACCAACTACAGTTAGCTTTTTGTGAATGGGTGTTCGGCTCTTGCTGTTGACAAAATATGCTGATATATATATGCAAAACGAATAAAGAAAACAAAGCCAAAAGGTGGCATGGTTGTACCAAAAACAGAGTCCTGGGCAACATTTAAAAGATAATTAAGTCGATTTCAGTGTACATAGTTTAAAAGAGATTGATAACCGATATCCCAATGCCAATCTTATTTACACAAATCTGTGGTTGTGTGTTTATTTACAATCCATTGTGATTGCAATATTGTGTCTGTGTGGCTGACTATGCATTCCACTGTTGTTTATAAAACGATGTAGAGAGCATTGCCTTGCTGTAAAGGATCTCTACTGCTTTAAGGAATGGCTTACGATGGAAGAAAATGCCCGTAAAGGCATTTACAAGCCGGCACTGATGCTGCTTACTTTGCCAGAGTGTAACAAACTTCCCAGCATGTACCAGGAACCCACTGTCTGCACCAGGATCCCACATTTTGGTAAGTGCCTGCATGACTCTGCAATAAAACACTCTCCTCCCAACAATCTGGCTGACCCTCACCCTTTTTTATTCTTCTGGAAAGCCATCAAGAGCTGGCTCTTCATCTGGACACTGGAGTAGAGTGAGGAGAGTCTGGAGATGATGGTTGGGGCATTCTGGGAGGATGACTGAGGTACTGGTAGTCCTCAACTTACAACAGTTCATTTAGTGACCGTTCAAAGTTACAACAATATTAAAAAAGGGACTTATGACCATTTTCACACTTACAACTGTTGCAGCATCTCCATGGTCACGTGATCAAAATTCAGACACTTGGCACCTGACTCATATTTATAACGGTTGCAGTGTCCCAGTGATCACCTTTTGCGACCTTCTGACAAAGTCAACAGAGAAGCAAGATTCACTTAACCATGTTACTAATTGCAGTAACAACTGCAGTCATTCACTTAAAAACTCATGGCAGGAAAGGTCATAAAAGGAGGCAAAATTCACTTAACTGTCTTGCTTAGCAACATAAATTTTGGGCTCAGTGTGGTTGTAAGTCAAAGACTACCTGTATTTGAATTTTTAGTTTTTGGTTTTCTGGTTTTAGTAGTTTAATTGTGGTTGGAAGCTGCTCAGAATGGATGGCCATACAATTTTTAAAAAATAAATAAAAAAAATATCTCCCCCTTGCTCCACAAAACATCTTGTGAAAATTATGCATTTGATACCTAATGCTGTCAGAACCAGAGTCCTGCCCAATTTCCCTTCCCATATATTTCCTGACTGGTTACAAGGGAAGGGTCTATATTAAAAAAAATTAATGAGTAGTCATGGATGGTGGGATTCTGATTTAGCCTTAGAGTAGCCAAGGACACAACAAGGCAAGAAAGAAAAAGGGTTTTGCCATTAGGTAGAGGCAAGAACCTGGCAGCTTGGGCACCTATGAAATGCTCAACCTCCACATCTCACTGAATGTATTTTAATCAAAGTGGTAAGCATCTCTTTCATCAAGTGCCCTGAGCTCTGGAAGAACAATATAACTCACAGAAAAAAAAATCAGGTTAAAATGTTCTTTCCGTGGTGATTTATAGTTATCTGCAAATGGCCGACCATCTAGCTGGGGATGTGATGATTGGTTGATAACATTCCTTTAATCATGTCATACTAAATACCACAGCACCAAACCTTTTGTCTCAGCGATTGCTAGGATCTTGCTAGGATCTTGATTACATTCCTCCCCTCCCCTATCTTTTTCTTTCCTCAGATCTGAAAAAAGAAGACACAACAAGTAAGCAGTTCTCTTTAGAATCTGACGTTTTAAAATAATATATGGTTTTGTAAAAAGTGCTGGGCAATTTAGCAGGATGGGCAGAAGGATCATGACTGTAGCAATAAAAATTTAAATTAAATTAACTTGACTTAGAAAGACAGAGTCTGAGGTT
The DNA here is from genome assembly GCA_032468155.1 of Oxyrhabdium leporinum. NCBI lineage: Eukaryota > Metazoa > Chordata > Lepidosauria > Squamata > Cyclocoridae > Oxyrhabdium > Oxyrhabdium leporinum. The sequence goes on along the minus strand of JANHFL010006915.1, from coordinate 259,811 downwards.
AATGAGAGCTGTTACGGTTAGGGTAAACAATCTTGCTGTATTCCCGATCTGTCAAAAAGATGCCAGTGAAGCATATGCAGTCTCCCCATTTAACCCTTGAAAGAAAACTTAATTATTGTCAGAGGAAATATGCTTTGTCCACTAAGTGGAATGTATCGTATACTGTTAGACCACCCTGTTTAATTTTGTTTCTCTTCAGAAACTTGTTACAAAGAGAATGGGGTGACATATGAAGGTTCGGTGAATGTCACAGCTTCTGGCATTCCTTGTCAGAAGTGGAGTGCGCAGGTAAGAAGACTATTTTTCAAGGTGGAGAAAAGCTTTGCTGTAAAGTAGATTTGAATATATATCTCCTTCTGGGAATCATTGATATCAAATCATTTCTGGGCTGGGCAAGGAAGCCTTTGTGTAGAGAGAAGAGGGCTTGTTTATGTCAAGTTTATTTTCAGATTAAAAAGGGCTTTATGTTGGGAGACGAAGACAGTTTGAACTATGTTTGTTTAGTAAGAGTCTAAAATGAGAAACAGATTGCTGTCATGCTGGAGGATTTTGTCCTTTCTGTGTTACAAAATGAAATGGACCGATCTTCCCGTCTAATGTGTGGATTAAGATGCAAGTTCTCCTCTGCAGTTCTTACTGATTGTTCTGTGGTTCTTTCTGTTGAAAACAAAAGCGCTAAAAATAAGTATGGAAACAATTTTTTTTTAAAAAAATTGATAAATGTATTTTGAAAAGTGGAGAAAATCAGATTCACATTTTCCTGCAGAACTTTCTTTTTAAACAGATTAATGCGGCAGTAGAGTAGACCTGACAAATGCGAAACATATGGCCGGAAAAAAAGTTGATCATTCCATTCATATTTTTAAATGGGGAAGGTATATAGCACTGATTCATCACCCTCCCCCACCCCTGAAAAATTCTGCTATAATTGCTTCAAAAGCGCCCAAAATTTGAGAAAATACTTGAAAAATATTTACTATCTTCTCCCCTGTCACTAGGTTCCTCATGCACATAGAAAAACACCTGAGATTTTCCCAGAGCTCTTCAATGCAATCAATTATTGTCGTAATCCGGGGGGTGAAAATGCACGGCCCTGGTGTTATACAAGAGATCCTTCTATCCCATGGGAATACTGCCACATAGCTCAGTGTGAAGACGGTAAGATCCCATTGCAAACATTATTCAATGGTGGTCGGGTGTGAATTTTACCCAGCAGATCTAGTCCAAAAGCTGCAAGCTCGCTACTTTGAAATTTTTGTTTCGGCATTACTCTATGAACTTCTGCTTAAGTTTGGAATCTGGTTGTAAACAGTAATACGGGTAGTCCTTGATTTACAACCATTTAGTGTTTAGTGGTTGTCTGAAGTTAAAACAGCACTGAAAAAAGTGACTTCTGATCATTTTTCAGACTTTTGGTAGCTTACAGAGTACATTAAAATTGACTGTCCCAAAGGTGCTTTTTCCAAAAGTCAACTGGACTTTCTTGTTTTTTTCTTTGAAAATGTTTCACTTCTCAGAACTGAAGAAGCTTCTTGGATGAGAAGTGAAATGTTTTCAAAGAAACGCACGCCCCCCCCCCCCAAGAAAGTCTAGTTGCCTTTTGGAAACCTAACCTTTGGGACAACCATGACCTGGATGTTTGAGAATCTCCATAGACATTAAGGTTGACTAATACCAATAATTAAATCTGATAATCAGTTATGCTTTTTTTCAGGTTGAAAGTTAACCAATAAAGACCCATCTGATTCTGAATTTACTAAGTTGCAAGGGTTTAATATGACTTACTGTACAGTAATAAAAATAAGTATATCACTGGATCTTAGCTATTCACATTTATTTCCTTCTTTCTTTTGAAGAACATGTCGCTGACATCTTCTTCACATTCCATTAAAAGCAAAATAATGATTAGCCAACAATTGAACTACATCATAAAGTCAATGTAGAAGTGGATGTGGATTTGATCGGGAGTTTTGACACTTGTAAGAAGGGAGGGTGGGGGGAAGGCACTTAACACTCCTAATCTGCAGATTTTTCCTTGGAACAGTCGCGCATTATTTTAACTTCAGTAGGGAATGTTGCTAGCTCTAAAATCGTTTGGAGGTCACATGTGAAGGGAGGATTAAAATAGTTTTAGAAAAGTTTGATGGCCCCTTTCAGGACTGGGTGAAACACAAGGATTGTTTCCGAAGGGTTGCTTGCAACAAGACATCCCTCCTTGGAGTGTCAGGTGGTTGTGATCTTTAGAAGGCTGGTGCAGCTACTGTGAGGACTGTCCCCAGCTGTCAGTCCACGCATGGATATGTAGAGCTGTTTTACTGGCAATCTCAATGAAAGGTTGCCTGGGCTTTTAGAACAGCTGCAGTCTGGCTTTCCAGAGAAGGTGTCTGCTTTAATGTTACAGGAGGGGGTGTTTTGTTTGGCCCAATGAATTTTCAACAGTGGCTCTGTCAAATGCATTGTTCCACCCCATGAAATATTTCTGTCCATTATCACTTACAAAACAGTCTTTATTTCCGCCATTTGAGGACTAAGAATGCTATGATTTTCTCCTCAATTGTTTTTTTTCTGCACAAAAAGCAAGGCGCCCAATTCCTATTCCCTTCAATTCACTGGATAGTGCTTCTGCTTATCCAGGCTGCTTCCATACTAATTCCCATGGTAATATGATAATAGTGTAAGCAACGGTGCCTCTGAAATTGAGGTCTCGCTTGTTTCTATTTTAGATTCCTTGGCACTAGGAACCACAAAGTTGAGTACAGCGTCTCCACATTTCCCTTTCTTCTCCTCTCTGTCACCTACCTACTCCATGACCGTCATCATTTCCATCATCTCCAGCTTTGCAATGGTCATCATTCTCATTATTACAGTCCTTGTTTGTTGTCGGAGACGCAAACCATGGAAAAACAAAACAAGGTATGTGTTGGTGAGCACAATCAGATTCAGCAAAATGAAGGAGGACACCAACTTTGCTGAATTGAAGAGCCAGTTTAATGTGGTGATTAAAATGCTGGACCAGAAACTGAAGGACAACAGGTTCCAAACAGGTTCCTTAGGTTTGAAAGTCAGCTGCTCAGTTGTCTCTCTCTCTCTCTTGTCATTCTATCTGTTTCTATGTGCAGAGCTTGTCTTTCATGATTTTCTCCAGTTCTTTCTCTTTTATTCTGCTGTCTCCAGATACCGCCACATCCACTATCCAGACTTTTTTTTTTGTCTTTCTTATGGACAGTTGTTAAGTCTGGGATGCTATGTGGCAAGTGCTTGTGCATCTCAGTTCTAAAGTCCCACCGTAATTTAGCTTCTTCACATTCTATTACTTTGTTTTGTAGTCCCACCAGCTTTCAGGCAAGTGGTATTTTTCTCCAGATCTTCTATTATTAACTCTTCTGTTATAATCCTATGCAGTTGCTTTTTCATTACCCTTACATGGCCATAAATGGGGGTTATATGACCTGAAATTCCATAGAACTGGAGGAACTGGAGGAGTTTAGGGAAGGGAACTTTTTGTATATAGGCAGATTTAGCCTTTATAAATGTCATCTTTTAGTGTGAAGTATCATGGATATAGATGCTCCTAAGAGTAATACTGGAGACAGGACTGCATAGCTTAAATCAGGGGTCCCCAACCCCTGGTCTGTGGACCAGCACCGGGCTGCGGCATACCAGAAACAGGGGAGCAACCAAGTGAAGTCCCATCCATGGGATGCAGGCAGCATGTGAAAAAAACCCCTCTGGTCTGCAGAAAAACCTCTCTTCACAGAACCGGTCCCTGGTACCCAAAAGGTTGGCGGCCACTGCTTAAACGACTAGGAAATAAATAACCTCCTAGTTTAATTTGTGTTTTATCAAAATGATAACACACCTCTATTTATTTGTTTAGCATATGGCAGATCATACGTGGACTAGCATTCTAAATTAAAATTTATATTTATATATTCTATTTATAAATATAATATTCTATCCCTCTATTTTTGCATATTCCATATATCCTGGCTGAAGGGACGCTAGAATTTTGAGTCACAAAAAGTTGTTGGTTGGTTTGCAAGGCTTGTTCCCATTAAGCCACAGATTCTTTCTCCCTCATTCATTTCAGAGAATTGGCACCGCCAGCTCTGACAACTCTTCCATCGGAACTCTTGTTGGACAGGTTGCACCCCAATCCTATGTACCAACGCATGCCTCTACTTCTGAATCCTAAATTATTCAGTTTGGAATATCCACGAAATAATATTGAATATGTGAGAGATATTGGGGAAGGCGCTTTCGGAAGGGTCTTCCAAGCAAGGTAAATGAATGGTTAACTAGTTATGATTTGGCAGCTGTCGCTGAGTTTTTTATGCTTGAAGTCCTGCAGGGTTAAAGAGCCTGAAAATAAGGACCTGTTTATATTAATTGTATGTCACAGAAAGACTACGCAAGCCGATATTAGTTACAGCCCCCTAAACTTCTTTCCAGTAAGAGAGCTTTTCTACTTATTCCAGGCATGCTAAGGCCTTCGCTGCTGTGGTACCATTTTGATTAAGGGGGAATTCTGACTTGGATGCATTTAATCATGATCGCACAAGTAGTAGCTTCATCCATTGGTTCCTCAAACACCAAATATCTGCTGTTTCCTTTATATTGAGCAGAATGACTACTGGGGAAATATATGTTATCACTAGAGAATACATTATCGCTTCATATGGTGACTTCATATCGCCATGAAGAAGAGTTGCAGGAATTGGGTATGCCTAGTTTAATGAAAAGAAGGACTAGGGGTGACAGGATAGCAGTGTTCCAATATCTCAGGGGCTGCCACAAAGAAGAGTGAGTCAAGCTATTCTCCAAAGCACCAGAGGGCAGGACAAGAAGCAATGGATGGAAACTAATCAAGGAGAGAAGCAACCTAGAACGAAGAAGAAATTTCCTGACAGTGAGAACAATTAATCCATGGAACGACTTGCCTACAGAGGTTGTAAATGCTCCAACATTGGAAGTTTTAAAGAAGAGAGTGGATAAACATTTGTTTGAAATGGTATAGGATTTCCTGCTTGAGCAGAGGGTTGGGCTAGAAGACCTCCAAGGTTTCTTCAAACTCTGTTATTCTGAGTAAAATTAATCTAAATCAGGAGTAGAATTGCACTCAACCACCAAAGATCTAATTTATAGTCTTCCATTCCTCAAGCTTGGCTGGCTGGAGAATTCTGGGAGATGAAGTCCACACATCTTAAAAGCTGCTAATATTGGGAAACAGTGTTTTAGACATAATCCTGTCATAAGACAGTTTATTGTAGTAGTAGTAGTTTATTTAAACTACTAATCTTGTAATTAAACTGCTACAGGAATGGCTTCCATATCACCTGTATTTGGTGACAGACAACAGAAATAGAAAACCTAACATGGTGCTAAGGAATGCAATATATAAAATAATAAAGTAATATTTAAAAGTAGTGAAGTCATGCTTTGAAGGAAGCTGTAGGGACTTGTAAATAATTCTTTCAGATTGCAGAATTTTAGTTTTGTGTCTGCAAAATTCCAGATCTTATGTTTTGAGTCTAGATTAAGGTACCCCCATCCAAATGAGAACCCAGCTGAATTTCCATTGCTCCAACTGCTCAAGGAAGTCACACCATTTTTCTTCTCTCTTTCTCACAGAACAAAATATGTTGCAAGTACATTAAAAGAGATTCCTGTGGCTCATCATCAGAGCCCAGTAGTTTCCTGGAGACATTTCATTGACCTTAAATATTTGCAAAGAATTTGATGCTCTTGGTTGCAAAATTACACAGGCCTGGCTTGCAGTTGCTTTGCCACTCTGGGTGATTTGATTTCAGACTGGCATTTTGCCTTTTGCAGGCATTGGACAATGATGTGACATTTGCTGCATTCAGCTGCCCCTGTCTAACTGCCGTATGGCCAGAGCAGCTATCATAAAAGCTAGAAATATATTTTGGAGACTAGAACCACTGAATGGCTCCAGAATAGTCAAACAGCTTGACATTTAAGCCAACAGCTGAGCAGGTTGACTGTATGCACTTACTCTTCCCTACTACATATAAGTACAGAGAGTTACTACATGACTAGGATATCTCTCATGGTCAGACCAGACGTATCAACGTGAGATAGTTAGAAGTAGAAATTCCCTTCCTGAGCGTTAATCGTATTCTGTTCGAAGTGTGGTCCTGATTACCAATTGCTCTGCATACTCTTTTTCTTATCACTAGCTATTTGAACTTCAGGAAGGATGTAAATAAACAAGCATACTTTATGAAGCAGATATCATTTCCTGCCATCAGCCCTATGATCTAAGTTAATCTTCCTGTATAGCGATGGTGTACTGCTAGTGATATGTTGTGATTTCTTGCTATGCTCCATCATATCCCATGTTCTGTCATGGTGATAACAGTGGGATGGGATATCTTCCCATCGTAACTGATGAGAAGAAGATGCTTTCCATGCAATGCTAAAGTAAAGTAGTTTGAAGGAAGACAGATATAGTGTGGCTATAGTAATCTCTCGTATCCTTCTATAACTCATCCTCTTTTAATCCTCCTGTCCCAGTTAATCATGACAGCCTAACAACTGATGTCTGGACATTTTGGGAGTGGCATTCCATTAAGGACTCCATCTGACTTGTAACTTTTCTTTCTGCATCTTCCCTTAGGGCTCCTGGACTGCTTCCTTACGAACCTTTCACAATGGTTGCAGTGAAGATGCTCAAAGAAGAAGCCTCAGCAGACATGCAGGCTGATTTTCAAAGAGAGGCAGCTCTCATGGCAGAATTCGACAATCCAAACATTGTCAAACTTTTAGGTACCAAAGCCAATACTGTTGCAATCAGAGACATCTGAAGGTTTTGTTGTGTCTCCTTCTGGCTGAAAGGATATTTCAGCAGCAAAAAAAGGAAAAAGAAAACAGGAAATTGACTCTCCGCTGGAGAAATGTGTGTGTGTGTGTGTGTGTGTGTTTATTAACACCATATTGAATATATATATTAGGAAAGGCCAGAGGGTTATGGGACTGCTGAGCATCCTCTGACCCAAACTTTCATGTGAACGCTTTTCTTTGAGTCAAATCCAGATGTTTTCACACTAAGAAATGCTTACTTTTACTTTAAAAGACAGTTGAAGGCACTAGCAAAAATTCAAATCCAGCTGCTGAATGTTGATTAGAAAAGAGTTGCAAAATTATGATCAATATTTATGCGTTTTTCAGTTTCCATTTTTCCCAATGTAGTAGTATGAACTGAGGATTGCATGTTCTGATTATACAATGGACAAAGTTCATCAATGATGTTCAGTGCCCTCATTTAAGTCGCAACCGACCATGAGTTTGGATGATCATTGGATGAGAAAAGATGACTTTGTATATGCTTAGCTGATTCCTTGTTTTATCGTTCGCATGTTCCTGGCATCCAAAACTAATTACATCAGTCAGTTGTGGTTGAATCAACTGGAAGCTAAGATGTTTTTAAAAAGTGGGACCTGCTGCTAGTGCTCTTGAGAAAAATTCATTTTGGATAATACAAAAGAAATTGGCTTTTGGAATTCTTTTCAAGAGAGAGGAAAGCCTCTTTGCTACTCTCAAAGAGGAAATGTAGTCCTGGCCATTTGTTTTGCAGATGAAATTATTTCGCATTTTCTTTATGTTGCCTCTTCTTCCTCCCTCTTCTTTCTCTTCCTCTTTTACCACCATGATCAAATGGTTAGTTCTGCCCTACAAATAATGATTCTTTAAAACATGTTTTTCTTTAGGATAACTCTTTTCTCTTATGGATTTTATTTATTTATTTCTATTTAATTCTAAGAATATATATGGCTGCCCATCCCATGGCAGTGATTTCATAACAGAAAAAGTGAGCTTCCCTTTTGGTAGCCCAAGATGACAATTTCCAGTGGGTTAAGCTACATTTTTCGTAACGTCTGGTAAGCCAACAATGTGGGGTAAGCATAATATGTATTCAGCTGTTAGAGGAAACAATGTACAGGTAGTCCTTGACTTATGACCATCACTGAGCCCAAAATTTCTTTTGCTAAGTGAGACATTTGTTAAGTGAGTTCTGCCCCATTGTACAACCTTTCTTGCCACAGCTGTTAAGTGAATCACTGCAGTTGTCAAGTTAGTGACACGGTTATTAAGTGAAACTTGCTCCCCCATTGACTTTGCTTGGTAGAAAGTTAAAACAGGTGATCACATGACCCCGGGACACTGCAACCATTGTAAATATGAGTCAGTTGCCAAGCAACTGAATTTTGATCATGTGACCAGGGGAATGCTGCAATGGTTGTAAGTGTGAAAAACTGCCATAAGCCACTTTTTTTTCAGTACTGTGGTAACTTTGAACAGTCACTAAATAAACTGTTGTAAGTCGAGGTCTACCTGTATTATGAGACATAAACTATGGAGAGAACCAACAGGTACTATTTTTTCCAACTCTTCTGCTTCTTGGCATATGAAGTAACTCTTGCTTATGAAATGATGTAAACAAATCTTGTTTATCTAATAGAGTTTCTTGGTTTCAGGGGTATGTGCTATCGGAAAGCCCATGTGCCTGCTTTTCGAATATATGGCGTTTGGAGACCTGAATGAATACCTGCGTAACCGATCACCACGCAGCCTCTGTAACCCAAACAACAACAACCTCGAGCCAAAAATCAGACCCCGCAGCCTTAACGTGCTCACTCTTTCTTGCACTGACCAGCTCTGCATCGCCAAACAAGTAGCGGCCGGAATGGCCTATCTTTCAGAACGCAAGTTTGTGCACCGGGACCTGGCCACCAGAAACTGTTTGGTTGGAGAAAACATGGTGGTTAAAATTGCTGACTTTGGCCTCTCCAGAAATATGTACTCGGCAGACTATTACAAGGCCAACGAAAACGACGCCATCCCCATACGTTGGATGCCCCCTGAGTCTATCTTCTACAACCGTTATACCACGGAGTCCGATGTCTGGGCCTACGGGGTGGTCCTGTGGGAAATTTTTGCCTTTGGCATGCAGCCCTACTATGGGATGGCTCACGAGGAAGTCATTTATTATGTGAGAGATGGAAATATCCTGTCATGCCCGGATAACTGCCCTTTGGAGTTGTACAACCTGATGCGCCTGTGCTGGAGCAAGTTGCCTTCGGATAGGCCGAGCTTCGCAGGCATCCACCGTATTCTGGAGCAAATGTACGAGAGAGCAGTGGTTGCTGAACAGGCGTGAACTGTTCTCCGGAGCGAGGGACTCTCAACCTGAATCCTTCAGGTGTATTGGATAACAAATCTGAGAATTCCCAGACAAACTACTGTAGCCCTATACGGGGGGGGGAACGGGTGAGGGGGGATTGGGTTTGGGAAAGACAGTTCTTGAACGCAGCATGTCCTTTCGTCTTTCCTGAATGTTTAAATTTGGAAAAAGAAAGAACTTGCACTTACCACATCATCTGTCTTTATCGTTATGATTCAGGCAAAGTGAAGCAGGGTCCAAAAGAGGCATTGTCGCAACTTTTTTTTTTTTTTTAAATAATTCATTATCTAAATATCAGTTTTAATTTTAAAACTTTCAAATAAAACTTTTTTGCCGTGCCTCAGAATCCAGTGTGGCTGCATCAAAACGGATACGAAAAACCAAATAACAGTTAGCTAAGTCCGTAGCAGAACTTCAAGTAGAAAATGAGCTGAAAGAACAGATAAGCCTCAGGTGTGTCAGGCTTCAGGACTATTTCTGACAACGCAATCCCAAACAATTTCCAGAATATCTCTCTTGATTTTACACAGCTCTCTCTCTGTATATAGTGGTTTTACCTTAATCTGTACATTGCCTGATCTAGCTTTGTATCCTATTCTAACTTTAAGGGCAGTGGTCTTTCCTGTTCTCTCTTAGAATGTTTAATTGACGACATGAGGAACATGTATTTGAGACCACTGTTGTACCATAGAAATTGTAGATGCCATTCACGAAATGATTTCTTCATGCAGATGCAGGGAAGGCTGTTCTAATGGAATTAGATGAATACCACAGCTATAGCTGGGAGGTTGGAATAAAAATAGAAGACATTGTGCATATCAGGTAGAACCTATGCTTTTTTGTTGGGAGGTGGAAAAACGATTGTGCGGTGAAAGTGAAAGTTTGCACAAACGCTCTTGTTTTCAATTCATAATTTAGTGATTTGAGGATTTGAACTATTGAAGTTTCTAGTTTAAATTCAGGGTGCATTCTAATAATCTGTTGCTCCACCTTGCCACACCTTCTATTTTGACTTTTCACAAAGATAGGAACTGACTGCGTGTTAGTGGGTATACCAAACAGTGGTTTCTATTATTGCCAATTTTAGTTCATTCTAACAGATATTTCGATTCAAGGAATGGTGGTTGCTGAGTCAAGTGATTGACTGGTTATGTGCCAGCAGATAAGTGTAAACTTTTAGCAACCATGTAGATAGATTTTCCCCCCATGATGGTCTATTCCTAATACGATCCTTCAAGCTTTTAGTGATGCATTCATTGCCACAGTAATTGGATATATTCTCCTTGTTGCTGATCATTCTCTTTTTCCTTTTCCTTAACTTTTCCCAGCATGACAGAATTCTCACAAGAGCTAGTTCTTAGCAAAATCTTTCCAAAATATGATAATTTGAACCTTGGACGTTTAAGCTGTAGGTGAAATCAATTTGTTCTCTGACGAGGGAATACTATTGCTTGCCCTTTTCTGATACCACTAGGTACAGAATATTTATGATATCTGAATATTTTTTTCAAAGGCTTTCGTGGTTGCTCTACAAAGTGCTAATCTGCAGCATATTTCTTGACTGTTTATTCCTTTACTATTGATGGTTCATCCTAAAAAGCAGAAGCTATCCACCACTTTGATGTTTTTGCTGTCAATTCTAAGGCTAATAGTTCTATTTGTACCATGAGTTTGTTTTGTTCTACAGTTAACTTCAGTTCATTGTTTTCATTAAGTTGAAAACTAGTAGAGGCAGGAAAGAGGCAAAAATGAATTCTACTTCTAATCATATTTCCGTACTTTCTCACGCTCATTCTGTACCTCAAATTCATCTTCTTAAAGGACATTTTGTTTAAAGCTAGATTCAGCAGGAGGTCTTGCTATTATACATTAAGAGAATTCAGAAAAAACTGGTTGCATTTTTTCTTTCTGAGATACCTCACAAAGCTGCTCTTTACCAGCTCCTTATTTTCCTCACTGAATCCCATATATGGCTCACATACTTCTAGGACCGAAAACAAACACCTGGATTATATGGCCACAATGCCACATCTCTTGATGGATGGATTTCTTAACCAAACCTATTGAAGGCTTTATTAAGAATGGAGTCATACAAGTGGTGAAAGATAAATAAATAAATGTTTTCCCAGCATTTTCCTGAATAAAGCCTTCATTGGCATACTGTGAGTTGGCCTCATCCTGGTGACTTTTGGTGGTGATGTAGTGGTAGAGTTGAAAAGAAAATGTGGCTCTTTCTAGCCTAGCATTCCAACCTTTGTGGGATTAGTGGGAAATAGAGAGTCAAAGTCTATGATGCTTAGTAGTCTCTGGTTGCAAAGCAAAGGAGCATAGGTTCCTCTAACTGTGTGGAAAAACCAGTTTTCAGGAAACTGGTCCATTATATCTGCAGAGCTCCCAGTTAGGAAAGGCTGCTGAAATCCTTTCTTGCAAATAGGTAAGAGGGAATAAACAAGGACACATCTTGTTTTATATCTTTCAATGGTGAATACTATTATACGGATAGATTAGGAGCTATTATTTTGATGAAATACAGTCTCGGTTTCAGAAAATTTTATTGATTTATCTAAATATAATGTAAATTACAAAGATACAAAAGAAAATAATGGGAAAACAAGTGAGTGAGAAGGGAAGGGAAAAGTGTAGGGCAAAGGGAAGAAAAAAAGAAAAGGTGTTGACTTCTGACTCCTTTTGGTGTAGTAGAATAAGATAATAGCATCAAATCTCAACTTTTTCCTTTTATATAATTATATAGACTAGCCATTTCTATAACAACAAACCTATCTAATTGGCAAAAGCCAAAATCAAAGCTTCATTTTTTTCCCCTGCCTCAAGCAAAAAGTCCAAGAGTGGTTTCCAAGTAGAAACAAAATTAATTGTTTTCTTTTCTTTAATCAGAGGAGTCGATTTGGCCATCTCTTCTAGCTCCATCAACTTTTTCAGCCATTCATCCATTGTGGGAATCAAAGTGTGCTTCCAGTTTTGTGCATAAAGTAATCTTGCTTCCATCAGCAAATAGTATATAACATCAAAGTACCATTTTTTTCAAAATCTTTTTCCATTAAGCCCAAAAGCAAAACCTCTAGTTTATCTTTATATTCACTTCAATGATCTTCTGTATTAAGATGTGAATCCTACTCCAATATTTCTTTGTTTTGTCATAATCCACCAGATTAAATATTGTCTCAAGGGGAGTTTAAGTTGCCTTTCTGTTGCTCTTTTATACTTTGTTCTGTTTTGGGTTTGAGTATTTGAGTATATCTCATGCTATGTTCCCACCCGTGTCATTTGAACTCATAGAGGTAGGTGCAGTTTCATTTCATAGACTAGATTATTACTGTTTTACTGATAATATATCAGGTTTCTGAATTCAGATGTCAGCGCAGTTAACCAAAGCACATCCCAAAACAAGAGATTTAAAGTTTATGCTTGGATTTAAATACTGGATGGGGAATCCAAGTAGAATCCAGAAAGGATCGATTGACAGGTTTTGTGGTGAATCTAAGCTGCAACAATCAATATTTGTTAGTTTTGTATCACCAGATATCATGAAAAATAAACAGCAAGTGACAAATCAGAAACAACTACTCATACAAACGGTCAT
>JANHFL010006915.1:208057-241572 GCA_032468155.1 Oxyrhabdium leporinum | reverse complement strand
GCTTATAAGCTGTAAACCGCCCCGAGTCTTCGGAATGGGGCGGTATATAAATGTGAAAATAAATAAATAAATAAAAATAAAAATTAATAAAATAAACAAATAAATAAAATTTAAAAAATGGATATCCCTTCTAAAATACAATGTGCAAGATCATATAAAAGCAGGATGAATTCTTGGAGGCAAATGGTCATCTGCTCCTTAACCATGATTTTAAGGGGGGAAAAAACCTGGACCATGTGGAAAGTCCTGCCACAATTGGCCTTTCAATTTTCCTCCACCCAGTGTGGTTGTTCAGAGGACATGTGTGGTTAAAGAAAAAAAAAAGAGCAGCTTTGAAAATCGCTTTTGCTATCAAGTAACGAAGCAATGCTATCTAAGTAAGAAACAGCCCTTGAGTGAATGTTCTCTGTGATGGCCACCATGCTCTTTTATTGGAATACAATGCAACAGGGTTGAGCTAAATCTGGGAAAGAACTGGAGCACCTGAATGAGATAGACTGTAAATCAATCAATCGTGAAGAAATTGCAGGTCTTTAATGCTAACAAATACACAATTCCCCAATACAGACCCAAAGAGTCAAAAAAGCAACACAATGTGTTTTTTTCAAGGGCATGTCAAATTGTTTGTAATTTTCTGTGTGAGAGAATGATGACATTTTATATGTGACCAGTGGGAGGATAAGCAAATGTGTCCTCAGACAGCTGTCTAAACTGTAAAGGAAATATTGCAGTTGTTATGAAAGTGGAAGGGCAGCACAGAACAAGCCTAATATAGCAGAACACTTGCCTTGCGCTAGACGAGAGGTAAAACTTACGCAATGCCTCTGAGAATTGCAAAGGATCATATAAATAAAAAGAAGAATATTTCCAAAATAGCTCTTCTTTGGTTTAAAGGTTGCATTCTGAATTAAACTGGTAGTTTCGAGAAACCGAAAAGAGCTGAAGTATTGAGTACTTTGGCAGCATGCGCACAATGAATTTCCTAAGTTCACCCAATGGACTAGATTAAACCTGAGCCAGGTTCGACTACTACTTCTTTCTGTGTCTCAGTGGAATATCCAAGCAGGATTGGTCCAGATTAGCACTTGGAAAGGCTAACTTGGTATTCCAGAACTGTTGACTGGACAGGAAGTAAAAACAAATATCCCAGAAGAGGACAAACAACTTCCGTTCCTGACAAGGAAACTGCACGGAAGTGGCCATGGAAATCATCTGAGTGAAATTTGACTCGAAGGAGACTATCTTTTAGTTAGTGGTTCAAGATGTCCATGAGGTTTGTTTGGTTTTCATCTTGATATATTATATGAATGAACTCATGTAGTATATTTAGAAAAAAAAAATGCCTGAAGCAAAAGGATAGGGCCAGGCAAGGTCTTTGCTGTCCATTGCTCTTTCTCATTTGCAAATGTTAGTCCAGAAGTTATTATTTCTCATTTGCAACTTTCCCCATATACCACCCCCACCCCCCAAAAAAAGTAAAGGAAATCACAGTAGCTGTATTGACATTAAGAGCTTCCTTCAGTTGTAGGCAAATGACGTTTCCACAGCTGAAGCTGAGCTTTTCCAATTTCTTCTCTGCTTCCTTTGATACCTGGCTGGAAACTAGGCTTATATAAAAACTGCAAACAATCCTGTTTGGCTTCTATTCTTCTTCTATTACTGAAAAACTGTGAAACAACATGACCAAATAAAACTATAATAACAGTATTTGCATGTAATTTAAAACCCTTCTCAGATTATTTGTCAGAGGTTAGCTTCATAGTACAGGTTGCCTGTTCTGAAATTTAAGATATAATCCTGAACTAAATATAATTCTGGACATGGTAAGAAAGCACTTCAGATTTCAGAAGTTCTTGATTTTCACTTGTTCTTCTTAGCCCATGCTTACTGTACATGCATCACCAAGTCTTCATGTTTAATCAAGTGCAGTATAAATAATTGAACTTCTGCAGTCAATGAGCATCCAGTTTGTAAGGAGCCTCCTAATGCATCAGGATGTGTTTCTATGAATGTGACTTCGCATATATATCCCCTGCCAGGTTGCCCCATCACAAGTATGGGCCACCAACTGTTTCCGGAAGGTAGGAATAGATGTCACCTTCTCCTTATCCATAGCCACTTGCCCATGTGACCTCTGCCATGATTTGGTGATACCTGGTGTTCAAATGAACCAAATCTAACATTTGCTACACATACAGTGAAAATGAAACTATATTTACTAGCAGAAAAAATATGTGTAGAAAGTTCTGGAAAACCCAGTATATGTTCTCAAGACAGAATTTCAAGAAGCTAAACAAATAGGAATTCCAGCTACTGCAAGACTATTTTCATTACACTACTTCAAATCTGAATAATGATAAAAGATACACACAGCATATATTATATACTCATTGAAAAAACTTTATTAGTGGCTTAGCATGTAGTGTATTTTAAAACTTTCGGATCTGTTTTATTATACAAGTTACATAAGTAAAGACGAATGGGCTCACTGATCTTAATTTCATTATGAAATTAATATAGTATTTTTCATTAGATGAACCTTTCATGATTCCTGTATTCCCTCTGAGAGGATCAGCCGTACTTCCCTTTACTTTTAACCTAGTCACTTTGTACATCACTAAATAGTCTATCTTTTTCACATTGCTATATTTTTGTTCTTAGAAATCTACCTACTCTATCCAAATAAACATGACACTAGCTCAAATCTATTATCCTTCATTTGAAAGCATTTAATTGATTTGATTGAACATGAGTTCTAAGCAAATTTTCTTACGTAGGCAGATTTTCAATATAGAAGGGGACTTCTGCAAATTGCCATGACTATACAATTATTCATAATGGTCCCAAGTTCTTCTAAAAATACTCAGCCTTCAGTGTAAACATTTTTATATTTGATCTTAAGAATTTACAATAACAAAGAGAAATGTTATATTTAAAAGTCACTTTTTTCATTCTTAAGACTAATTTGTTGGATTTGACTACTGTCAAATACTTATTTCATGGAGTTCTGTGTAAAAACTGTGAATGGAATTTGCACTTTAAGTCTGGAAACAGTTGGGTGTAACAAAATTACATAAGAGACAGTACTCCAAATTTCTCATTCTTAAATAATAAAATTGGGCTGCTATTTCAATTACTAGAGGATACTATAAAAATAATAATTCAGTTTCAGGTCCAACATTGCTTTCTCCAACATCTTACAGCTGCCTGTAGGAGGTGCTACAAGACCAGTTCTACCACATGACAAAATATTTTCCCTCTGGATGGTAGATTAGTATAGACAGTAGTCCAGCCAATACCCACAGACCTGTTACCCAGATCATACCTTTCATTATAACTAAGTACACAGAGTGCTCTAGATGTTGCTCTAAAGGCAACTGTAGACAAATGCATTGTGAGATCATGTCTCCGGAAACTGTCTTGTACAGACAGCTGCAGTAATCACCTCAGTTTACATAGCTCTGAGAAATCCTCAGATATTTTTTTACAGACCATCTGGGCAATGAATGAGTGGCAGTAGAGAGAATGCAGGAGAGAATGATGGAGAGAATCCTGGTTTATCTTTCACCTCAAGAGGCAAGTCTTAGTCCTGCTAATGCCTAATTAGGCAACAAGTCTTCCTAGGATGTCCCTGGGCAGCTGTCAATCTCTCTTTCTCCACTTACACTCTAGCATTTGGACAGACTGCGTACCCTGCCATAGATTTTGTTTGAAACATCAAGAAAAATGGGGGGGGAAAAGAGCTTGATGTTACCATCCTCACATGCAGAACCCTTTAGCAAGGAAAAGATAATCCCCCAAACAATACATTTGATCACCAGAAAATAGACTTGCTTCTCAGTCATCCATTTTTGGGACTGTGGCATCAACCTTCCCTAAAATCTGGGACAGATATCAAAATATAGCAAACACGCCTCAGCTCTTATTAAAAACAACCTTCTCCTTGGTACAAGACAACAAATACATAAAGGCCTTTTTGATCTGATCTTTTAGGTTCTTTCTATTCCACATCAAGGTGTTTGGCCACAAGAAAAATGATTTTTTGTTGCAACTTACAGTCTTCCTTCTGCTCTTTATTAATGGCAATTAAAATTTCAGGGATGAAATAGTCAGACAACAACACTTTTATATCCCACTGATTTCAGTGTGAGGATTAAATGCATCTGCATATACACAACATGCTTCCAAACACTAATAAAACACAAGCTATAAACAGTTATTTCTCAATGTTATTTTGATATGGTTCTCATTGTTATTGGCATTGTAATGTAAGTTAAAACCGTTTCATTCTTTGCACAGAAAATGTGTGTCCCAGAGTGAAGTGATGGGGGATGGATTATTAAACTGAAATGCATTTGAGGTGAGGGGAAAAGACAAAGCTTTAGCCCCTAAATGAAATGGCAATGGAGCACTTATGAAGCTTAAACAAGTGGAAATCATTTGTGTTAGGACTGTCATAAAAGCATCAGCTGATGAGTGGCTAATTGGGTGACTTAAATGACTTGTCCAAATATTTTTTTCAACTCCCAATGTGAGCTGCTTATGTTATACTTTTTTTAAAAAAAAAGGGAAAAGAAAAAAATAGCTAGCCTAGGGCAATTTTTGTGGGATGGGCATTGGTGAATAAGCACTATAACCCATTAGTGAATAAGAAGAACCTGTAAAAGTTGTAATTCTCCTTGCTTCAAAGACCATCAACAATGTTATCAATAGCTTCACAACTAGGCATTCACCTAGCACTAAATTTATCTTGGTGGGATTTTGTTCAGACCACTGAGTGATCACTGCTGTGTACACCAGCCAAAATGGTGTGATTCAGAGAGGAGGCTGAGCGGTCAGAGCCTTCGGTGGGTCCATTGGCGCTCTCACTACGCTGACAGCAAAGAATCTGCTTGAAGGTGGCACTCATTTCTTTATCTCGGTAAGAGTAGATGATGGGGTTCATGGCAGAGTTGAATTCCGCGAGCAACAAGAAGAACTTTTCATAGGCTAGGACATCGCACTGTGGGCAGCAAACATCAAGAAGAAGCAGAACTAATCCTGGAGTCCAGCAGATTATAAAAGCACCTGGAAAAGACAAATACAAATACATTTGGTCTTCTAGATATTACATAATTATTATATAACTGTTATATAATAACAGTTGCATTTTGCATAACTATTATATAATAATGATAATATAAGATAGTCAATAACAATAGCACTTATATACTACCTCATGGTGCTTTACAGCCTCTTGAAGTGGTTTAAGCAGAGTCAGCATATTGCTCCCAACAATTTGGGTTCTCATCTTACTGACCTTGGAAGGATGGAAGGCTGAGTCAACCTTCAGCCAATCAGGACTGAACTGCTGGCAGTCAGCAGAGTCAGCCTGCAATACTGCATCTAACCACTGCGCTACCACAGCTCTAAAAAACTAAATATGTACAATCTACATTCAGACAGTAAACTTGTTGTAAATTATTCCAGAGTAAAACTACTCTGGAATAAGAAAAAGTCCAGAATAGAAAAAGGAACCATAAATATTCAAATAGTGCATTCTAACCATTGCACCCCCAGGGCTCAAGATGCTATATAATATTGCCTAGATATTATTTTTTTGAAGGAGTTTTGTGTCATGTACAAATTTTATTCTCATTTATCCACTGAAAGCCTCTGTGAATTGGACTAGGCTTGATTTGTCTAATCTGCGAGGTTACTAGGAGTCAGAAAGAATTTGCTGGCACATGTAGTCTGAGAGTGATGTTCAGAATGAAGGAAGGGGATAAATCTAGATTTATTCCCCTCTATATTATAGTGAATCTCAGTGTTTTGGTTTGCTTTCTAAATACATATTTAGTCAAGGATCCTTATTTTCAAAGAATAAGACATACAATCACATACTTATTTGTGAATCTGAATTTGGATTAACTTTAGCAGATTGATCACCTTCCAAAGTTTTTAAAAGTAACTAATACAATTAGTAGATTGGATATATGTTTTGAAGCAATTAATTCTGTAACTGAGCATTATTATTACAAAGTTTCTATACTGTATCTTGTTCCTGCTAACTACACACCTCAGTTGTATCATACCTCCCAAACAGAAACACCAAGATTGTCTGCAACTAATTATCTGTGCATTGAGGGCAGAGATTGGCCACTTGTACATCTGCTGAGAAGCACAAATGATCCTGTTGTCAGCTTCTTAAATCTAATATAACTTTCCTTGAATAGCTCCAGTTCGTTTACTATAAGGAATTAGCAACAGCTGTGATGTTTGCACCCAGACATACTTCAAATCGCCCTTTTCCCTTCAAATCCTGTTTACTGTTCATTCTTGAAAACTATAGATGCCTTTGGAGAATAGCCTTAGTTTACAAGACGTTTGCTTGCCTGGTGTATTTTATCCTTTTTGTAACATTTAAACGGCTCTTCTTTCCTTCCTATCCAGTTGTTGCTTTGTCTCCTCGCACCACCATCCAGTTTGTTTGTTTATTATATCAATTTATATGGCTGCTCAAATCAAATTCGTGACTTTGAATGACCAACAGTAATATACAAACACAGATGTAATCTGCAGCTGAGGTTTAAAAAAAAAAAAGATCAAACCCCACAACAATAATCAGCACAAGTGTTGCACTAGCTCTGCTACGCACCCAGAT
This sequence comes from Oxyrhabdium leporinum, assembly GCA_032468155.1. Classification (NCBI taxonomy): domain Eukaryota; kingdom Metazoa; phylum Chordata; class Lepidosauria; order Squamata; family Cyclocoridae; genus Oxyrhabdium; species Oxyrhabdium leporinum. The sequence goes on along the minus strand of JANHFL010006915.1, from coordinate 234,929 downwards.
CCCCCAGCCTGGTGTGTTTTGCTTTCCTACTTCTCTTCCCCTCCTGTTCAATGCTAGATTCATCTTTTACCCACCTTTTGGGTATCTTCCATTCAGTTCATCTTCCTATCCGCAAATATGCATTGTTTTAATAGTAACCTTAATAATTTGGAAAATGTTTTATCACCGAAAGTGCAAGTTATATTTAAATAACTGATAATAATAAGGTTATTGTCCAGCTATTTTTAAAGTAAATGAATATTCCACTGTGCATAAAATTAAAAGCATATATCCTGGCCAGAGATGCCTTCAGCTAGCCGACGTAGGGCCAAAATTGAATCGTAACATCACCATGCAATCACCACCCTTTATATATGCTAATGCAGTGTCAAAACACAAGATGGGTAAAAGATGAATCTAGCACTGAAAAGGAGGGGAAGAGAAGTAGGAAAGCAAAACACAAGTATAAAAGTATCAAAAGTTTGCAGCGTGACACTGAAGCACAGGCTCCATTGCTTCCTTTCTGGCAAATCATAACGCACATATAAAAGGAGTCGAGTTCACATGTCATGTCATTTCATCATTTGCCCTCCCATAAGCCATTCCTAATGAAAATAATGAGAATGTGGAAAGCAAGATTCTCTCCCAGACTTCAGTGTTATTACAGGTCTATCAGCAAAGAGATCCAAGCACCGAGGAACGAGATGCACTGTTTTAAACGTTTCACTTTTCATCAATGTTTGAAATAACTTTATTTTCCTTCTGCCATGGATTTAAGGTGTTTGTCCAGTCTCTCTAGCTGTGCCGATTACTGATTCCTTGTTCAAATCGTCTGTCAAGCGCAGGTGAAATCAGGTGATTCAAACAGTTCAAATGGGTATAAGCATAAGCTCTCTACAAGAATCTGACCAGCTGGTCATTAAGAGAAAGAGAAGCATTCAAGGTGGGCTGGAGTCTGGACTTAGATGTCTTGTGGGTGTGCTGGGACTAGTGACTTACGATGCCTCTGATCCTTTCCTCAGGCTCGTCTCCCACAAAGCCATTTTTTGTTGTTGTTAGTGTTTTAATTCATTAAAAGTATTGATTTTTCCTGCTTTCGTGTTCAGAAGGACGAAAGGAAATATTTGGGAATGTGGAATGCTTTAGAGCAGTGGATTCACAGTGGTATGTGTCTTCGAAGAGGCAGATAAATCGCAATAACCAAAATGAAATGTGTAATGCTTGGGAGATGCTTAAGCTGTTGTTAAGAGAATTTTCCAAGTAGGCCTCAGCTTATTATAATTTTAAATGACAGTTTATTTTCTTCACAGTACTGAACGCATTAAAATAGCAGAATTATTTGCAGGGATTTCAAGAACTGGATTTTAAAATTCTTAACCCCAGAGAACACTTTTCATATTCCTTTATTTATAAAAAAAGATCAGAAAATTATATTAGGGCATATTTTCAGGATCTGTTTAAAAAGCAATTACTGTATGTTTAAGAAATCCAGTAATATATTCATATTGCATTCCACTCGATAGACCTTAACTTCAAGAAGGGCGCTGGGTGTGGCTACTATATATTCAGAAACAGCACACTGCCATAACACAAAAATAGAAATCCTTGATGTTTTTACATTGCATATTCTCATGCGATAAATCCACTAGATTTGTTTTTTTTATTACATTTAAATACATCACATTGTCCCTAGTTGTTATTTTGTTGACTGCACATCCTTAATTTGCTAACAGATCTATATTAAAAAAGAATATACTGCTGTTATATACTGACATATAGTATAGTATATACTATACTATATACTATCCATCTATCTGACAGTTCACTGCTTTTGGCCAGCATAAGACTAAAATAATTTTCTAATTGCATCTGCAACTGAATAAAACTTTGTCACATTTCTGGAAATTTCATTGTAGAAAAGACATCAAGGGAAAAAAAGCAACTCTAGTTTCAGAGCAATTCACACCATGCGTAAAAAGTGAGGGTCTGAGTTGGGTGTGTGCCAACAGCAATAGAGAGGGCAATGAAACAAAATTACGACCTATTGTACTAATTTGATTGTGGACAAGAATAGATACAGAATTATTGTGCATAAGGGATGTTATTGTATCTCCCATTCATGAGCATCTAAGGTTAAGGCACTGAAAGTTAATGCTCTTCTATGTGTCACGGAAGTAATTCCATGGAGATAATTGAGGAGATGGATTTATAAAAATCAACTGACCTTACAACTAAACAGGCTAATATAAATTGTGTGATACAGAACACTTGTTCCTACTGCATTCCGAAATATATCCCTGTTTAAGCCAAACCATAATTAACACTGAAATTAATATTGCGGTTTAGCCAACACCATGCCTGGGGTAAGTAACAGGTTCTTTGCAAAATTTTTATCAATCAAACAGGATCAATACCTATCTGATGGGAAAATGAAGCAATATTAGTGTAATGTAGTACAAAACAAAACAAAACAATAACATGGCATAGTCAAGGGCTCTGACCCAGAGTGGCAATTTCTGTTTCAATTTTAGCCAATATAAAATTTTATTCATCTCGTATTTAGTCCTGCAATATTTTTCATGACTTAAATAACTTCTTTTTTTTTTGATAAGAAACAGGAGTTGCTTATGCACAGAACTTTCAAGCTGACCAGAAGTTTTAAAAGAGGGTAGGAAGGCCTCTCAGAGATAGTTACAGTCAGAAAGAAATGTGAAGTCAATAGAATGGATGAATCCCAGCTGTTGTCAAAACAATTTGAAATATTTATTGTTGTGAAACACACAAAGCTGCCCCTATGGAACTTATCATTGCTGAAGGCCAAAAATAAACAGGAAGTGTTTGTATTTTTCCCTTCTTTTATCAATGACACAACAGTTCTGTGCTAGGAAACATACTGTTTGTAAAAAGATGAGGCAGGAAACATTTGGCTGAAATGATTAAAACTGAAAAACCAGGTACTGCATGTTAAAACATGTCTGCATTATTTAAATGAAATTTCCCCAGTTTGATAACCTTCACATGTTAGACTTAAATGATCACTCCAAAGCTAGGATGGCTAGGAAAGTATGGGAATTCAGTTCTAATACAATTAGAAAATAGTGGACAACAGAAGCTACCCCAAAACTGGGAGATAATGGCAGAATCCATTGACACGTTTTCATCAACATTCCCAGCATTATTCTAAATGTTAGATTTCATTCAGGTACTTATTTATTAATATTCAACAAGGTGATCCAAGTTGGTGTGGTAGTTAAAAGCACTTAGCTAGAAGAACTAAACCATGAGTTCTAATCCTTCTTTGGGCACTAAAGTCATCTTTGGGCCTGTCACTCTCAGCCCTGGGAAGAAGAAAATGTAGTGACAAACCATTTCTACAAATCTTGCCCAGAAAAGTGCAGAGCCCAGGCAATCACCAGAGTCAAAACTGATTTAAACACAGACAGACAGACAGACAGACACACACACACACACACACACACACACTTGATAAGAAAAGTATGTATTTAATATTACATGTCTTAACAGCAACGAGAATTATTTTTGCACAATATTGGAAAAATGAATATATACCACGAGATGAAGAAATAGTCAAGAAGATACCAGATTGCGCAGAAATGGACAGATTGACATTGAAAATTAAACAGAAAGAGGATGTAGAATATTATCAAACATGGAATTCATTTTACCAATGGTTGGGAAAAAGGGTGGAGATTAAGAATGTAATTTGTATTGTTAAGCAAATTATATACCAGACAATATGATGTTTAATAAGCACTAAGAAATTTATTTAATAGAAAATCAATTTTTTAAAAAATCCTGCCAAGAAAATTGCAATGTCCAGGCAATCACCAGAGTCAAAATTGACTTACAGACAGACAGGCAGGAAGACAGACAGACAGACACACACACACACACACACACTCTGTATGAATTTCATGTCACATTCAGGGTAAGCAGGATGTTCTAATGAATAATAGATCTTGCTTGCATGCCAGAGTTTCATTTAATACACTGTCTTTCTGAAATGTTAGCCTATATGAAAAACACAAATAAGCAGATATTAACATCACTTCACTTGTGAGAGCTAGCAATGTACTATTTACTTCATAGTAAATGAAGATTATGTATATTCAGGTTCATTTTCTTCCAGCACTAGGTTTCAACTAGGTTTGCCTAAACAATTATAATTATCCAGACTGGATTCTGCATCTCTCCCGCCCAATGACAAAGCCTTAAGCCCTACATCAGACTAATGTATCAGATAGGACAATTAAAAGATTCATATTAAAGCAATACAAATGGCAGGAGAAATAATTTAGACAGCATTCATCCCTTCTGCTTCAAACCATTAATATTAAATTAGGGTCATTAACTAACCAGACACATTTTTTATTATTCCCATATTATGTGCATTGTTTTGCGAAGCACCAAGATTCTGCAGGAGAAGAACATCTAAAACCTTCAAAATTCAAAGCTGCTCCTTGACTCATGGGAAAGTGTTGGAGTTTTCTCACATCACATTATGAAAATACTAAATGACAATTCTTTGTAAACACTTCCCCAGATAAGGTTATGAAATATGAGGCTGAACGGTTTAGTCATCTTTCCAATATATCCAGATCCAAAATACTTGCCAAAATTGTTTCAAAGGAAAATGATCACGAAGTGTGACTGTGGGTGACTTGAGATCTTATGAAACCAGACCCCATTCTAAAATATTCCTTTGGCAATAAAGCCTCTGTCCGTTTCCTGCAAACCATGAAGTTTCGAAGCAACTCTGTTACTGCACCCTCTTTGGCTCACCACAAGAGGTCACAAGAAGCATAAAGTGGACAATGGATATGCATCTGCAAAAGTGGGTAACAACCCTGGTATACTTTTTTTTCCTAGTTAACCATGATAGGAAGGACAAAGCTTTAAACATAATGAGACCACACCTTCACCGTCAAATACCAGCATATGAGAGGGCCCAATTCTATTTTTGCACTGGTGAGCATATTTAGGGTTTTGAGAACATGCGTAAGTCTCCCAGAAGAGGCTTTCTACAATTCATAAAATATATAAAAGGTGGGAGATCATCCTCTGTCTCCTCCCCCATTTTTTTCTGGGCTGATGGGTCTGATGTTTCCATTCATTCTAGTTCATTACTCAGATTTCATGATTGAACAACACTTAAAAACAGTGTGGCAAGCAACAGCAACAGACACAACTGTACACATGCTTATCTGGAAGTAAATTCTACTGTGTTTTGAGCTGCGTGCTGTATAGCTTTACATCCTAAAAGGGATAGATCACATCTTTGTTGAAATCCTAATGAAGCCATCTCTATGCTTTAAACTCACTGAGGATTTAAGCAAACCACTGGCTATCATTTTCAAATCCAGCAGAATATAATGTATTTATGCTGCCCTGCTTTACTGAAGATAGCATAATGATAAGTATTACCACTACTACTACTACTACTACTACTACTACTACTACTGTAGGAATATTAACACCATACAATTACCTCTTCTTACATCAATTGTTATTTTGGGAATATTTGATTCTTTAATCACCTCCTTTGCTTTTCAGTTTTCTAGCAACCATCTCATTAGACCAGAAGACTAGCTTTGACCACATGACAATAGTTCAGTGCTGCTCCGCTTAGAAGCAGAAAATACACAAGGGAAACACAAGAAGTATGTCAGAGCAACCAATTTCTTTACATAGGCTAGAATTTGTCCTAGCTGCTAGAGACTCTCCAGCATATTCAGAGTATTTATAGCAGTAACTCTTCACAGCATTTATGTTTTAAACTAATGATGTCAGGAATTGAACCAAGAACCTTTCCATGCAAACCATGTGCTCTTACATCAACATCAAACTTCAGCTGAGTCTCTTACATTAAACTTCAGCTGAGCATCTAAGCACCAACCAGCACCAAACTTATTTGGTCAGATCCCATTGATTTCAGACACGCTTTGATTTTTTCCTATTTTAACACTGTATTTCACACATAGCTTAGATGTTCAATTGATCAAAAAGAGAGAAGACATATGACTCAATTTCATGTATCCCACCACTATGCTAAGAATAAGAAACTATTATTCCATGTGCAACGTTTCACAGACAACAACCTAACTAAAGTATCTGCTATTGTTGTTTTCTTCGACTTGCAATTTATAGGCCTGATTATGTAACATGCTTTGAAACGAAGGCCTGACCAACATAGATAAATATATTAAGAGCATGGTGGTCAGAAAAGACAGGGTTCCATTCATTTTATTATATTAATTTAATTTCTTTTTTTTTCTTTTTATGATGATGAAATCATCTTTTATCAGGGTGGAGTCAGGGCAAGTGAATGTAGCTGGGCATTTACTGGCCGGATGCCCTTCCTGATACTACACAGAGTTCACAGCAGATAATTTTCTCTTTGCATAGATAGAGAAACATTTGATAGAGAAACAACTGTTGCTGCCTAGGATTGAACTCTCAACCTTCTGAGTGGGAGGTGAGTGTCTTCACATCTAGGCCACCACATCGCTCTTTGTATTTCATTAAATAGTCTTTCCTAATTGGTATGTTCCAGGTTTGTTGGCCTCCCAGGATTCCCAGCTACTCCTTTAGCACATTGGCATTCTTAGATGGGCTTCGATTTCTGGGACTAATGTTCCCTAATGAAATGCTGAATTTTCCTAACACAGCATCACAGCTTCTTTAAACAGATGTGCCAACGAGTCTCTGAGTTTAACATTTTCAGGAAAGAACATAAAGTTTGTACAAGGGATGCCAGTTTATGGAAAATTTACCGATACAAGAAATAAAAACAATCTGTGGCTTTTTTTAAAAAAAATGCACTCAGCGAGTTCAAAAACGGGAAGAAAAAAAAACAGTGTCTTATCATTGAGGACGAGGAGGAGAAATATGGTAGCCAAAAAACAATATGGAATGTGACACATTTACTTAGCAAGGAATTTGAAATAAAGCAGGAATGTTCCTCAGGAACAGCTTTCTGCTCCTTGTACCATTTGCGATGACTGTTTGTGTGAAAGCGAGCTGATGTAGATAGACATCTAATGAAAACTGGGTTATTTTATGGAAGGAGGGCTTATGCTAGAACTTGTCTGTGTATAGCATATTTAGAGAGAGTGAGAGACAGACCGATTGACTACACATAGTCCCTTCACCTCCTCAGTGGGACAATTTCCTTTCTGTGCTGAGATTAGCCCTTGGTATTATCACCATTTTTGAAGCTGACCAAGCAGCCTCATGCTGCCAGATAACACAGATGCTTATTTCATAACTCCTGTCACTTAACAATCTGTCTGAAATATGCCCCATATGTGTGAATATACTTTAAAAAAAATCAAGTTTGGGAATTTGCTGCTCAATGAAAGAGGGGAAAAACAATGATAAGTTTCTTTAAAAAAAATCCCAGAGCTTGGACCCAGTTAATACATTTTAATGGATGAGTTCCACTGCAGGAAAGAAATAGAAGAAATGGAGAGCCTTGGGTAGTAAAGTATATTTCTTAGTGATGAGTATATGGGTATATTGCTAATATGGGTATAATGCTAATTTTTAAATTCCAACTGGATGAAGGGCATGATGAAATGAGCACAAGATGATGGAATCTGACTGAAAAACATGAACATCTGGAATTTCTTTCAACTTGCAAATATAAACTGATTTTGGAATATCACTAAATTACTATTACTAGGCTGGTTGCTAAATGGCAATACAGCACAAACACAACCTATGTAATTATTTGAGATAGAAATGATTTCATTATTTTGTGAAATTGCAGAATTTTGACATTTGTTGCAAGTCTTTCTTCATTTTGAGCCTTGGCTTTCTTGACTTTATCTTTACAGGTTCAGGCTATTTGCTGGTATTCTACCTTAGTTATGTGTCCCTCTTTCCATTTTCGTACTTATCCTTTTTTTCCCCTCTCAGTTTATCAGAGAGTTCTTTGTGCAACTATTCTTGTTTCTTCAAGGATTTGTTGTTGTTTTTTTCTTTTTCAGTGGTATTGAGTTGGGCTGGACTTTTATAACCAGATTTTTCAGAGGTTCCCAAGCTTCTTTAGTTGCTTTCACCTTTAAGATTTTCATCCATGGAATCCTTCCCAAGCTCTAAGTTTGTTAAAATCACCTCTAAGACACTGGTTTGATTATGTTTCTAGTACTTGTGCCTGCATAATATTGAATTCTAGTATGACATACTTCCCGCAGCTTCAACCCCCTCTATCACTTCTTCTCTGTTAGTGAGAATTAGGTCCAGTACAGCTGTCCCACTAGTTGCCTCCTGACAAAGATGTAAGCTAAGTTATTAGAACCTGTTCGATCTCCCAATTGATGCAGTTTGTCTCCCAGTTTATGTCAGGATTCTGTCAGTGATCATAACATAGTCTATTAACAGTACCTCTATTCATTCACAAAATGTTTTAATGCATATGGAAATTAATGGAAAGCAACATTGTATCGTATATAAATTTTTCTTCCTCCACTTTCAGAAATTATCCTGAAAGCATACTGTTTTCTATGTTTTAGTATCCCTTCTAGTTCAATGTAGTACTAATTAAAATTTGCTTGATTATGGAGCATACAACTAAAATCTGGCAAAAAGGGCATGTTGTAGGTTCCACTATCTATGGACCTACATTTGGTGGGTTGCAGGAGGTGGCCCTTCTCTGCTGTAGTGCCCATCCCATTTTCCCCATCCTGAAGTCAGGTTATCCCCATTTACGTTTTCATTCCGGAAGACCCTCGGGGCCTGGTTATGTCACCAGGCCTGGGGCCCACAGAGAACTGGAGATATTTAGATGACTCCACTGTAGCCGATCTTTTTTACGTTCATATATTTTAATTACGTATAGTGCTTTTTATTTTTAATGTTTGTTATACTTTTATAATGATTGTTTTTATACGTATATATATTATATATGTTGTTTTATTGATTTTTGTACGCTCCAGAGTTATTTTTTGTGAGAAGTTTTGTTATTTAAATATGAGTAATAAATAACATAACCAAAGCAACAAGACTGGAATAATAAAAATTTTGCAAAATGCTGTGATAAATTGTCATTTCCTTTTTAAAAATTAAATCACTGACAATAAACAAGGGGGATTGTGATTCTTGCCCATTCAACACAAGGATAAATAGAGGTATTTTTGTACATATATAAATATATTTTCAACACAAACATTCAGAAAATTATACAGCTTTTCCACATGAACACAGCCTGGATTATAATAAATTTTAAATAATAAATTTTTCATATTACACCGCAAATATTTTCTAAATCTTGTTAATAGGGCATTAAAAAACAGCAGAGACAAGGCTCTTTTATATTTTTCAGGGTATCTCATTAATACTGACTTCCATATTATTTTATAAATATTGGCAATGTGAAGTATAGAGCCTTGTTATACTTGAGAACGTGCTTAAGGATTTAAACTACTGTATGCAATAATTAATTCAAGGCTTCCTAATACATATTCCTAATAATATGTTTCTTATTTTTGTAATTATTGCCCATAAGGACTACAAATTTTCTTTAAATCACAGCTGGCAAAAACACCAAGTTTGTTCCAAAGCATCCCATTTCATTTTCATTAACATTTGTTATTTCAACTCAATCCATCTTTAAGGATTTATTTTGCATTCTCATGTACTTAAAAGAGTTATATGGCCGCCCATCTTAAGCACCTTTGGGCAGCTCACAACAACAATAATTACTGGCAGATTCCATTTTCACCATCTTTAGTAGAAAACATTAGCTTTTCCCAGTTGGCACTTTCTGATATCCTCCTGAATTATGTTCAGTTATTTCCCATTAATACTGACTAAAGACGACAAATTTAGGGAAGCTTGAGATCAGGGGCAGGAACTATCCTTTCCTTGTGTATTAAATTTATGATCCATGCAATTTAACAATATACTTATTTATATAAAAAGCAAAACTACAGAAATGAATTTCTGTTTTTATTTCAAAAGAACTCAGTTCTTGAGTTTACTGCCTTATTTTTTTTTCCTCCCATAGAACTGAAGTTAGAGGTTAGTTCGGTTTGGCAAAATAGAGGCTGGCTTCCAAACTGAAAAATTGTGGTAGTGTTTCTCAGCACTAATTTCCTTGAATTCTCAGAACAATTTGCTGGGTATGCTTACATGATCTCAGATACCAATTTTCTTGTTTGAACATTTTAAATAGCAATTGTTCTCTTAACACTGATGAAGTTGCTTAGTTTGGGTAATGAAATGTCTGCAAGAAAACAAGCTTAGAGAACACCAAGGATCCCTCAATTGTTCTCTTCCGCTTGTGCCACCAATCCCAATGAAGTTATGAAAATATAAACTTTCTTTCCTCTCCCAGGTCCTCCAGAGTATGCAAAATCTGTCATTTATTTCCAAATCAGTCTGCAGAGAGGGATGAATAGCATCGGAAACCATTGAGATTTGTGGGATCCAAGTCAGCAGGATCTCCAGAGAAGCACTTCTCTATAGAAATATGTTTTAATTGCTTTGCTAGTGTTTCATTTAGCAAATGACATCATCTCTAAGCTGTCCTAAGTGTGAACAAAACAGTTCTTTCTTCGATAGTGTCTGCGTTTCTACAAGTACTGTTTCATTTTGCATTCTTCCCATATTGTTTCAAAATGCTCCTTTAATTCTTACACTTTCAAACTATATACAGTTTTGTATACAGTTTTTCTTATCAGTTTTTAGAAGCGCGTACTTTTAATATATGCCTTCTCATACAATTTTTTATAATACATTAATTTTCATGTTCAGATTTCTATAATTTATTTATGCGTAGTTGTCCAGAGAAAGGTACATATCAAGTATTAGTTTGAATATCAATGTAGAAGCATAAATTGTGTTGTTTCATATGATCCTATGTATACCACAAGCTTCTACATTCTTTCCTGTTTTATACCGTATCCTTGTTGCACACACTTATCAGGAATATAAACCCTTACACCACATCAAGGTGAATTGCCAGTAACAGTGATAGAAAAGGCCAAAACAAACAATAAAATATAATATGTGAACGGAGGCCAAGATCATCGTTTTGATCAAATAAAGTCATTGTGCCATGGAGGGCTATTCCCATCACCTCTCTTAAACTCACACCTACTAGAAAGTCCTTAGATATATACTAAGAAGCATCTTTTGCTGCAGCTGCGTAAACAATGTTTCACTCTGTTGCATTTTTAAACACTTATCTTCCAAAATCTCTCAATTCATTGCCTTTGATGGGCCAGAGTGCTCTCAAGGGCTAAATTCAAGAGAATGAATGCCTTATTAAGAATTAATGCAGCAATACAGGTTGTATCAAACGTGTATTACTAATTAGGTTTAACCTCATGAGTTCTTTGTGGTTTGCAAGTGAATCAGTATCCATTTATGTCCCAAGTAATGTGTGTTGTTGTTGTAATTTCCCTTTCCATAATGGAGCATTAGATAGGTTCAAATGATAATCTCAGTTTAATGAATGAATCTTGTAGATATGCACTCAGTTCCTTTGTTCCTCTCTTTATTGTAAAAATGCACAAACCAGCATTTCTTCAATTAACTATAATTTCCAGTTTCACCCTTCCAGTCTATACAGGTGAAAGATTTTAAGCAAGCCAGGACAGGATATAAAGTCAACTTTAAGACTGTTGCTTATATTCTGGTTTATACTGAAATTAGGATCCAGCATCCCAGATCCGACAAACTAGGGAAGCATGATTAGTGGAATATTAATTAACACAGAACGTTTCGTGTCTTGTAAAAATGAGTAGCAGGTCTATCATTAATGTTGCTCATATCTCATCTTAGGAGTAATATAATTGTTGAATATAGTGATAACATTTGTTATAGAAAATATCCTCCCTACAGCAATTTATTTCCCCACCAAACAAGTGGGCTGAAGCTCTTGATCTTCAGGATCAAGTTGATAGTACATGATTAATCCCTGTACCCTTGGCTTTGTATTCGTGATAGCTCCAATTGTGGGGGTCAAGGCTATTTCTCACACCGTTTATGCCATGGGACAAAGTGTAAATATCTCGAGCTGTGCAGCTGAATGAATGACATTCGAATTGCAAATTAAGAAATTTCACACAAGAAACTGTCAAATTTTTGCTTTAGTATCTCAGTTCCAATTTGCTCAGTGCGATTTCTAAGAAATTTGACTTCAGTACAGTATGATTAAGATTGCAGTCTGTTGGAAATTGCACCAGGCTATAGTTCTGCACGGTTTCTTTTCAAATATAAAACTTTCCTTTTATAATATGAATCTCTGCCTGCCCAAGGTCCATTTTCTTGCCTATGTAAGCTATATAAATCATTCCTGTGTAATCCCTGGAGAAAAGAGACATGTTGTGGAAAAAGGATTTTTATATTCTCTATTGCTTTGGATATTTCAAAAGCAGCCTTGTTAAAATGAGAAAAGTGATCAAACTATGAAATCATTTCCTTCTGTTTGAAATATTTTACTCAGAGGGAAGAAAAGAGCATAAAGAGGACGGGGAAATCTCTTCTGTTTTGACTCTGCCCCAAGATTCAACATTTCAGCAATTCTGTGGGATGATGCCATTTGCCAGCTTCTGAATGCTCCAGCCAGAGGTTCAAGTCATCTCAGTCGTAAGGAAAAACAATGAACCCTCTTGTGAAACTCGACTGGACTCCACATCACTCATACCATCAAGAGATTCCCCCTCCCCCTTTTAGGAGAAAGGGGAGCTATCCGCTTGGAGCAAAGCATTGGCTGGAAGGAAATGGCAGACACAATGTCAGGCATTTTCTGAGACGGATATACAAGATTCTCTTGTTTGGCCTTTGTACATGTGCAGAAGGGTGTATGAAAAATACTTTTCTGTTCTTTGGAAAGAATTATTCCTCTTTCCCCTCTCCCTTCATAAGGGATTGACTTCAAAGAGATAAGGAGGGAGGAAGGGAGTTGTTTGAATTGCTGGGAGGAGGTTAAATTAAAAAGCAGTATAATAAATCTCTGATTTTACATTCTAATACAAAGACTGAAATGGGGCTTCATTCTGTATGTGCTTGAATAACTTTTTGAAGAGCTCTACGTGTGTTGCTATTAGAACCAGTTTGCATTCTGCAAGTATAAGCAGGTGGGGAGCTGTCATTAGAAATTTTTCAGCATTAGACGATGAATCAGAGAAAGAATATACTGTACGTATATACTGTACGTATCTTCAGTTTTATCTAGCCCTTAGTTGTGTCATTGTTATCTAATTCCCATTAAACCTGATCCATTTGCCAAAGATTTTCCTCTTTCAAAAAATACAACTCCTTCCTTCCTTCCTTCCTTCCTTCCTTCCTTCCTTCCTTCCTTCCTTCCTTCCTTCCTTCCTTCCTTCCTTCCTTCATCTCCTCCCTCCCTTCTTTCCTTAAATATATTTTGTCTGAAATACTGGTGCAACACCTAATACAAATACTGGTGCAATAACTACAAAATATATAATTTCTCAAAACTGTAATTGTATACATGGCTTCCTGATGTGTAAACCATACGTTCTTTGGAAAAATCCATGAAATAAACTTTTAGTAGTATTTTCCACACATTCATCTCACAATATAGGAAGATTTTTTTTCCAAGTCGTGGAAATACATTCAAGTCGACTGAAATAGGTTGCTATCATTGCCATTCATACTGCTTAGAAAAAAAGCCCTAATGTAGAGCAATGAATTTTCTATTTATTTGGTCTTTTAACGATGGCAGCTCTTAAATATGAAGGATAATCAGCAAATTAAACTTCTATTTGTTCAACCATATAAAATATTTACTTTAGGAGAACCTTGACTCTAACTTTCATCTGATCTAAATTGGAAAAGTCTAAATAAAAGTACTGTAGTCCCAGACTTTTAAAATAGTAGACTTAGTAATAGATTCAAAAAAAATAAATCTTTTAACACTAAACAGCAAGAACCCTTTGAAACAATTGAAGCAAAATATGTATAGGTAGCACGATTCAAATAAGCTAACATGGCAAGAAACAAAAACTATGGATTTTGGGTTCATTATGGTAGCATAACTATGATTATATATGATTCTAATCAACTTCAGTTTTTGTAACTAAGTAATGGAGACCTCTAAAAACAACTCAGCACAATAGATTTTGTTTGAACATTCACTGCTTTGTTGGGCAATATATTAAACAGATTTACTTAGCTGCCTGAAAGGGCTTATGTTCTAATACCGGTAAATGTATTCAATATTTTTTTCCTTAAACAATTGTGCATCCACATACTTGCAGAGACAATCAGGAGGCAGTTGCTCCAAAACACCCTTGCAAGCAATGATCTCTTTTCAATAGTCCAAAGTCATTTTATACAGCCTTATTATTTAAGTTTTCATCCCAGACCTTGAAAAGCTTTCCTCTTTTTCCATATTATAAAATTATAAAATAAAGAATGATTCCTCAAGCTTGCAAGATTGTAATCTTTGCCTTCCTAGTGGTAGCCTGTGTATATGTGTGTGTTAAATTTCAATTCTCATCAACCTCGACTAGTGCCAGAATTAGTATAATATATCTGGAAGGGATCAAGCTGTGGACTTTGGGACAGGTTAAAAGATTAGCTTTAATAATAAATACAACTTATGAAGACATTATTCATAGCGCAAAAATCTATTTGAACAGTTAGGGATAATTAAGTAATAAAGAATGATAGATGAATAGTAAATTTCATTTTTGATGGTTCCCTTTTCTATTCTGGACGTGTTCTTATCCTGGAATAGTTTCCAACAAGTTTACTGTCTTAATGTAGAATGAATACATTTACTTATTAAGAGCTGTGGTAGCACAGTAGTTAGAATGCAGTATTGTAGGTTAATTCAGCTCACTGCCAGCCATTCGATTCTCACCAGGCAGAAACAATACAAGTTGAATTCAAGGCTAATGGTTACTATCAGTGTAATGATAGATTCAAGATCTGGTTTGATGCAGTAGTTAAAGATACCAAGCTAGAAACCAAGAAATTCAATTCTACTTTTGCTCTGGACAAAATGCCAGCTGGGTGATTCCCTCTCCTTGGTGCTCTCTGAGCTTAGCTGAAGATGTTTCATTACCCAACTAGGTAAGAATGAATGAAAGGTCTGCAAGAAAACAACCAAGCTTAGAGAGCACCAAGGACCCCTCATTCCAACCCTGAGCTAAAAATACTCTCCTTTACCTAGCATTCACTCTCCTTCAACCCTAGGATGCAGGCAGTAGCAAGGTTAGGGAAGCTCAAAGAGATGTTAGGTATGACTAATACTACACAACATACAGGAATGATGTCATTGCCAAAGATGCCATTCCAGGGAATCATCTTTCCATGCTATCCTAGTACTATTAGAAATCTGAATTAAATTATTTACTTTTTTTTTTTACAAGGCCTATGTTCTTATGCAATAAACAATATCTGCCTGACTCTGCATGGCTTACGGATCCTAGAACAGTAGTTAAGATTAAAAACTAATCATTACTAAACAATACAACTGTAGTGAGTATGGAGGTTGACCTTGGCAGAGATATGCAAGCTCCATTGCAAGGTAACGAGGGGCTGAAGCATGTTTAGGTCCAGAATGGCCAAATAACCTTCAGCTCAGACATATGCCTCCCTAATTCACTGAAGCATAAGGAGGGGGAGGAACAGCACAATCAGACTTGCAAGATTCTGTTATTATAGCCAATCTACATAAAAGTAGTTTTAGCCTTCTTGTGGAGATGTTTTTCTGGTCTGGTCTATGTAGAGGGAGTGACAATAACAGTGTAATAAATAACATCCCAAGGACTAAGGAGCAAGCCTAACAAGGGAATGTTGTTTCAAAGAAGGAAAACAGCAGCTAAAAAGAACAATTCATGGAGACCTACAAATTTCATTTCCTAAGAGTTGAGGCCCAGAGCAAGCAATAGCAATAGTACTTAGACTTATATTCCGCTTCACAGTGCTTTTACAGCCCTCTCTAAGCAGTTTACAGAGTCAGCATATTGTCCCCAACAATCTCGGTCCTCATTTTACTGACTTCGGAAGGATGGAAGGCTGAGTCAACCTTGAGCCAGTGAGAACTGAACTGCCAAACTGCTGGCAGCTGGCAGTCAGCAGAAGTAGCCTGCAGTACTGCATTCTAACCACTGCGCCACCATGGAAGCCTTCTCTTCCAATTCTTCAAGACAGATAGACACAACAAGGAGAAAGTGGACCTGAAAATATCCAGATCCTAAACCATAAAGGTCCGAAACCATAAAGGACTTTCAAAGTGACAATGGGCACCTTGCGTTGCACCCAGAAACAAACTGGCAACCAGTACAGTTTGCAGAGCAGAGGTGAGACATGGGTAGGTTGATTAACACCCACAATTGCTTGCATCAGTGCTTTGACAGGAGGCTCAAGTTTCCAGGTAGTCTTCAAGAGCAATCCCATGGGGAACACAGTGTAGTAATCTACAATGGAGGTCATCAGTAACACTGAGAAAAATCTTCTGTCCAGGAAAGGTTGCAATTGGTGAATTTGTACAAAGCCCTTCATACCCATAAGCAGAACCATCTTCAACTTCCACAACTTCACACTGGGGCCTTATGTCTTACAGGACTCCCAGAGTAGAACTCAGCCGTGCACAAGGAAACATGACCATGTTCACAACCAAAGACGGAATATTTATGGAACTGGAGAGCTACCGGCTCCAAAGCCACTTTATTTTACTGGTATAGAGTCTAAACACTTTTACGCACCATGAAAACAGACTGTATAATGCGGATGATACGTCTTACTGATCTGTATCCTGACGGTATAAAATGGACATTGGAAGCAACATGTAGCATTTCCATGAAATACAAGTTGTCTATTTTGAGGGGGGTGGGGGAAATCACATCTGAAGATACTTACCAAGCACAATGACGACAGTCTTTAGGAGACTCATCATGGTATCCCGGTTCCTGCGAGGCCCTGAACTATGTCTTGACATTCTCATAGTCCTCTGGCGCACGTATCCAAAGATATGAGCATACAAGACCACCATGACTACAAAGGTGACCAAATTGAAAACAGCCCAAAAGACCAAGTAAGAGTCGCTATAGAGTGGCGCCATGTTAGAACAGTGAGCGAGGTCACAGATACAATTCCAACCAACGCTTGGTATGGCGCCCATGACAATGGCCACAGTCCAGATGACCGCAATTACCACCACCACTCGCCGATTACTCATCCGCGTATGGAGTTGCATACGGAACACGGTGATGTGCCTCTCAATGGCAATGGCCAATAAATTGGCAACCGATGCAGTCAGGCTGGTGTCAATGAGTCCCTGACGAAGGAGCCATGTGCTGACGGTCAATCTTCTAGTGTTGGGTCCTGTGTTAAACATCAGGTAAAAATATGCCAGCCCTGCAAAGAAGTCAGCAGCTGCTAAGTTAGCCATTAGGTAATAAATAGGAAAATGAAAACGCCGGTTGACGTAAATGGCCACCATCACCAAGAGGTTGGCTAGCATGATAAAAACACAAACTGTAATCCCAAGTCCCATTACAAGCTTGCTCACAGTGTTCCATTCAGTTGCTAGAGTTTTCCCACTTTGGTTATAAAAGAAGGCAATGGTTTCATTGTAGTAGCATTGAGGTTCATTCATGCCTGCAGACTGGAAAAGAAGAGAAAGCAGAATCTGAAGTTAGAATGAGAAAGTGCTGACGTATCAGAGAAAGAAAAGCTGTTCTAGAGCAGGACCCTCCAGCCTGGGCAAAGCTGGCTAAGGAACTCTGGGAGTTGAAGTCCACAAGTTTTAAAGTTGCCGCGGTTGGAGACTCCTTAGCAAGTTTAAGAGGCGTTGGACTACGGCTCCCAGAATTCCTCAGCCAACATTGGGGAATGTCTTAAACTTGCCTAGGATGCTCTAGAATATCGAGCAATTTTATAAACAAAGGAGATTATGATTACATTTGAAGTCTAAAATCGGGGCCATAAAACATTTTGCAAATAATAGTGAGGTGTTTCTGTGATGGACACATTGGTGAAAGTAAGTTTATATAAATTAACAGATAGAAGTTAAATAAAGTGTGCTGACTCTGTCACTTTATTGTCAGCTTATTTGAAATTTTCATTCTTTTATTATTAAGATACTTTGACTAACGGACAAAGCTACCTACTGCCACTTTCATATTGTGTCATATACAAATAACAACTTATTTGATAAAATCCTTTAAAGTTGAAATAATTTTCTGACTTGCTGTATGTACTCGGTAGATTTTCCATTTCTTAAATGGTATAAAAAGAGAATATTCAGGAAATGAACCTTTACAATGATACTATCTTCACCGTACTCCTCTTCCAATGTCTTCTTTAGGTGAAAGCTCTGTAGGTAGGAAGCAGGTAAATTCTTCTGCTCACTATTTTTGTCAACCTTGTGATGGTAATGGATTTTCTGCAGAGGAGAATTAGCTCTAACCATGGAAGCTCTAGCAAGAATATTGGAATCCTTTTAAAAATCAATATTTTAATGTTTCCTCTGAGTACATTTCAGAAAGAATCTCTATGGGCATAAGTTTACATAAATTAATAGACAGAATAGTTTTGCACACAATCCCTTCTATATGTAAAATGAACTGAGAATGCTTAGGAGAAATAGAGTAAGTGTATCTGTTCCCATTGTACCTGCTCATATTTGGTGCTCTCACAATAGAACCCCTGAAGCGGGCATCTCTCTCTTGCTGAATCTTTTCATAATTGTATTTATGAAAAACGATCTGTCTGAAAACTATAGAAAGCAACATCTTTGTCAAAATTAGTACTGATGGCAGGGAATATCCAGATTAACTTTGCAAGTGCTGATCTTTCTTGATATACGATCAGCTAGTTTTCCCTTCCTTTCTTCTTGTTAGAAAGTCAACAGGAGAAAAATAAAACTGTGTTCCGGCTTGCAGCGAATGTGCAATAGAAGGGACAAAATTCAGAGTTGTCTTTTGTTAAGACAGTATGGAGGTATCTAACTTACAAGAGAAATGATGTTGGAGATGATGGTGGTTGTGAGAGTCAGGAGCAAATATCTGTTATCACTACAATGACCCCCATTGCCATCCAGCCTCTTTTAGGGACTACGAAATTTATATAACCCCATCTCCTCTTCCCATTACTCTTCTACAATATGGATATTACATTGAAGTCTTTTCTTGTTTTAAAATAATGTTTGCTTGTACTTTTTACATTCCTGTTAACATGCACTTTTTACATCCTCATTTCATATACGTGTCTCTTCTGCAAACCACTCATTATTTTTTATTATTTTTTAACTCTGTAAAACTATTAATAATATGGATTCAAGCTTTATCATAAGTACAATAAGAAAAAAGAGCTATTATTTGTGTCTTACAGACTGGTAATATGCTAAACTTTTAGGCTTAAAACATTGTTCTTATTCTTTTTGGAAATGTGTGTTTCTCCTACCGCTGCCCACCAGAAATCAGAGAGCTATAGACTGTATTTTGGGGCAAGATGAATACTACAGTTCCTGGTATCTATTCTACTTCTTGCATTATATCTTCACGTCCATCTAGATTTTGCACTAATTGCCTAAAACCTCAGTCCTTGGCATAGATGTACAATTTAGGTGTTCATTTATTATTTCAATAACAAACAAATGAGCAAAACTACGAGAATATTATATTACAATTCTGTTTCTATTTGTAACCTTTCTAATAATTCCTACTATTGTGTAATTTTTGTCTAGAGCAGTGTTTCTCAACCAGCAACTGTAAGATGTCTGTACTTCAATTCCCAGAGTGGACAATCCATAGAGCAAAGGGAATGTGTGTTACTGTAAAAAAAAAAAAGAAAAAAAAAGGAAGTGATACAACTTATGCAAAAGGTCACATATCTCATTGGAAGCTATGATTACAAACAGTCCCTGTCCCTGTTGGAAACTATGATTAAATCCTCCACAAACCACTTGTTTAAAAAAAATGGAAGAAAATGCTGACCTTTCTTGCTATTTATGTATTCTGAAATTACTATACACGCACACACATACACACACATTAAAAAAAGATCAGTTTTTTAAAAAGGGGAAAAACAGAATATGTTTTAGGGAGAGTTAAGAAAAGACAAATGAATATAGCTTGTAATGCAAAGTGTGACATTCTGAAAGGGATACTTCAAACCTTTTATTCCTATAGATTATAAAAATGTTATAGCATTCTTGCTTGTTGGAGTTGTGTTAAACTGACTCATCCAGTGGCATGTGTATAAACCTTACACAAGTTTGCTTGTTTACTTATTTTTTTATCCAAGAGATACAGTGCAATGGTAAAGTGAATGTGCTATGTAGAAGGTTTCTGGTTTAAGGTTTCTGGTTTCCAAGAACAGTTGGAAAAACGCCTGTCTGGAATATCAGTCATCATCAATATAGTGGACTAAATCCACCAATAGCCTGACTTTTTAATATTTAATAATTTCTTTATTAAATCATTTAAGGATCAGAATAAATAGCTACTGAAATAGAGAAAAAAGGATAAAGAAAAAAATATTTAACAAATAAAGGTTCACAATTATAAAACGTAAAATTCATCAATTAATTTAGTATATCTAAATTATTATCTCATCAAAATGCTATGTGGTTGATGCATACCTCATCATGATGCAGCTTCAACATGCAATAAATAGCTAACTAAAACAAAACTTTTGGTAAATTCTCAAGATATAACAATGTGTAAATACAAAGATAAGACACTTATCCCAAGAAAAAGAAAGCTTTGTGCAGAAAGAGTCAGGTTGACACTAAATAAAATGTTCAACAAAACATTTGGGACTATATTTGACAGGCAGTAACAAAGATTTATTTGAAAATAGTTACACCAAATTGTGGAGATAAATTCAATATTTTGAAAGGCAGAAAAAATTAAAACTGTCTTGGGTAGGCATCAGTTATGATTATTAAAATAATTACCCAAGGTATTTTTTAAAAAATTCGAATGGTGTTACTTTTAGTCCCAGAAAAACTTTTGCGAGATTGACAAAGAATAGTTAATAAATTTATTTGGAAAACAAAACAAAAACTAGCTATTAACTCAGCATTAAAACCATGGTCCCAGAGGAAATAAAGTACTTTTTATCCCTGAGATAGAGGGTTTTAGGCAAGGTCACTGATTGATATGGGATGTTAAGATCTTATGTTTGAAGTTTTGGTCTTTATAACGCAGAAGTATTAAAGAGAAACCTTCAATATTAGCCTGCAGATTAATGCAGATTAAAAAGCAGGAGCATTTATTGTGTGCACCAATGAAAGTGTTAAGAACAGGAAATCATTTGTGAACATCTTTTATTTTCAAAGTTCTGTCTGACTTTTTGATTCATTTGGGAATAATGACATGGCCAGTCATAGCCTTGCAGGCATTCCAAGAGTCAAGAAAGATCTTGGCAACAGGACGAAGGAGCTGGAGGCCCAGATGTTTTTTTTTTTTCTTTATAATTTCAGGACAAAGGGCATGACTCAAGAAGAGAGGTGTCTAGTGGATACATAGACAGGAATTGTTTGGATATTTGATGCTGGGGATATATTTCCACACTGAGGAATTCCTAGCAAAAGTTAAAAGTTACACCTCTCCAGAATTGGGAAGAATTCCACCAGTTTGGAAAGTACCTTGTAAACTGAATGCATAGGGCTTTAAATTCAGTTGTGTAAGGTACAGAAAACAAAACAGAACAGAATAACAGAGTTGGAAGGGACCTTGGAGGTCTTCTAGTCCAAACCCCTGCTCAAGCAGGAAACCCTAGATCATTTCAGAGGAATGGTTGTCCAATCTCTTCTTAAAAACCTCCAGCGTTGGAGCACCTATGATTGCTGTGTACTAAGAATGGGATTGGGAGGAATATGCAGGCTCTGGAGGAACAGAGCAACAAGCATGTGAATACCATCAGGAATAAATCAAATGATACATCCCAGGGAGTCCAGTCCCTTGGCACAAATGCATAGCTTATCGGGAATAAACAGGAAGAATTAGAAATCTTAATGTAGAAAGGCAAATATGACTGAGTAGCTATGACTGAAAGCTGGTGGGACAAAGTTTACAAATGAAAGCCAAGACTGAAAAGTATAATACAAAGGGACACATGAGAAGGGGTGGGGAAAAAAAGGAAGGGAGAATGGCATTATGTGTGGAGAATGTGCAAATGTACTAAGATTCAGGAATCTCAGCATGAGGATCTACTTGAGAGCAATGTGGGTAAGAATATAGTATCCATAAAAATATTTTGTGCTACAGACTATCAAAACAGGCGGAAGATATGAAAATATCATCCTGGGCCATAATATAAAACTTCCAAGGAAGAGAATGTGTGTGCACATACATGCACCTTCAATTCAGTCTTGACCCCTAGTGACTTCCTGGACAAGTCACTGCAAGTGGACAAGTCCCAGAAAATGGTTTGCTATTGCCTCCTTGCTAGGGCTGAGTGAGAGAGACTGGCCCAAAGTCTCCCAGATGGCTTTGTGCACTCACAGTCTCCTGGTTCCTTAACCGCTACTCCAAACTGGCCGTCAAAAATAATAATGCAATACTTTAAATACCCAACCTTTTATCGCAATAAACTTGTCCAAAAGCTTGAGTTCTCCAAAATTGTTATAAAATATGTTATTTTACTGACTTCGTTTTAGAAAGGACACTGACAAATTAGAAGATGTCTATAGGAGAACAATCAAGAAGGGGCTTGGAAAGAAAACCTTAAAAGGAACTGCTGGAAATGCTGTGTATCTCAAGTCTGGAGAAGAAGGGGTGATATGATAGTTGTCTCCTAGTATCTGAAAGGTTCTCATATAGAGGACTCGGCAAAATTGTGTCAGAGTTGTTTATTTATTTGTATGACTGTATCCCGTCTTTAATTCAGGAACCCAGGGTGTTGAATATTGCATTCCCTCATCCACCCCCACCCCACTTTGTGAAGTAGGTTTGTTTGAGAGAGGAGACTGGCCCGTAGCCACCCAGCTAATTTTAGTGTATTAAAATCTGAGTCTCTCCAGTGCCAGTCTTAATTCTTTAACCACTGAAACACAGTGAAACCACAGTGTTGAGAAGAAAAGACAAAAAACAATGGACCAGATTCCATTGGGCATGATGAATAATTTTCTAACAATAAAAACTGTTCTACAATGCAATAGTCTCTTCTCTGTACAGGTGCGTAAACAAAGGCCACCAGTCATGGATGCTTCAGTTCTGAGTAAGAAATTGAATTAGATGATCTCTAAGGCACATTCAAACTCTCACATGCAATGATTCAACTGTATCGCTGTATGTGGATGATGCATCTTTATTAGAAAATATAGCAACCAAGAAATACATCACTTGGTTCTAATGCGTATTTTCTGCTATTCAATAAACTGAATTAGTTTTTCCATTTGTTTTTGTCACAAACAATCTTCACATCGCAGAGTTAGGGTTCTTACATTTAATGTACGAGATACTTTTATCGTTTCAGAATGTCATATATGAAATACACATACATTTTTATTAGTTCTACACTTTATCGTAAATAGAGGCCTGACGGGACAGGGAAAGAAGTCAGGGAAAAACACAGAGGATGGTGCCCAGGATACCAGCAGAACGGAGAGTCACAACATTGCCAGCAAATTTATGCTTGCTTCCTCCAAGCATATCAATACAATCTTCATCGCCTACATGCAGATTCCTCAGGTAGTATATTAGAAAAATGCTTCTAGAACATACCATCTTAAACCATCTTTGGTCTGCTTCAGCTGTGGGAGGATACAGGCAGAGTCCTGCAGACAGAGTCCTGCAGACATGTCCTTGAGAAAAAGACAGCAGTCTGTTCTCACTCCAGGACAAGGAGGTTGTGTAAATTTGCCCTAAGGTTTTCCTTGCTGTACTAGATTTTCCTTGATCATATTTACGTAAAAAACCACTACGTAAATAGAATGCTTTGGCAATACAAACAATTATCCCTTTAGTGACACCTCACCAAGGACAGGCTAGGCAAAGGTATGAAAACAATTCCAGTATCCTATTGGATATAACTTACTTGGACACCACTTACTCCATGTATTGAAGTGAGAAGAAAATAAAAGACATTTCAAATTCTACAAAGTCTCGGAAGTTTCCCTAGTCGTGTTTTTGTTTGCTTTTAAAAGGATTTGAATCTCATCCAAAGCTGTCACAGACCTCTCTACTTCCTCATAGCAAAATGCCTTAATTTTTTTTTTTTAAAAAGAGGATCAGCACAATCATTAGAATGAAAGAGCCGTGGCGGTGCAGAGGTTAGAATAAAGTATTGCAGGCTAAATTACTGCACTGCCAGAAATTTGATTGTGACTCGCTCAAGGTTGACTCAGCTTTCCATCCTTCCGAGGTTGGTAAATGAGACCCAGATTGTTGGGGTCAATATGCTGACTCTGCAAACTGCTTTGAGAGGGTTGCAAAGTACTGTGAAGCAGTATATAAATCTAAGTGCCATTGCTATTGCTATTAGTAAATCCTTACTAATTTACTGGTCATTCTCCCCATAAGGAAACCACATGATCTTATAACATAACATCTGAGATATCTAAAGTCTGACAGTTTGTAGGCATCAAAGTTGTATATGAAAGAGCACAGTTTAAGTTTAGAACTTTTTCAACTTACTTCAATTATTTCTGGCTGTGTCATCATAAAAAAAGGTACTTCTGCTGAAGGATCTGCCATATTTACCCAGCAAAATGAATTATTTTTAAAAGAACCTTCTGCCTTCTATGCTTCAGGTGTTATGAATAAATTCTTGAGATTCTTGATCAGTTCTCAGTCATGCTGATATTTATCCCTAAAAGACAGAAATAGACTTTAAAACCTTAAGAGACATTCAACACAATTCTCAATAGCACAACCTTTTTAGATGAATAACCATTTAACAAAAAGCAAAATGTGTAAGAACATACACATTTTTCAATGCATTATACAAAATGTTAATATAGAAAAACACATACAGCTTTCAACAGTTGTTACATTGACAATATATTCTTTTGTTTATAAATTATATATCACAAGTCACAAACTAAAATCACGTTTCAAAATCTATTTTAAAAAAATAACTCATGGATTTGAATTTCTGCAGAATTAGGAAACTCATTCAAGCAAAAGTTTCTAAGTTGTAGGTTAGCCTTCGGTAGCACTGCCTCCAGAATCCTAAAAATATTTAGAAACTTTTCTTCAGTTTAAATATATATTTGTCCTTTTGCCTACTGGAAAATGTAGGGTTGCTAAATGTTCTTATCCCAAACCACAGACTGGAAGAGTGGGAAGAAACACTATAGCCCTGATCTTGCGTACTCCTTCCTTCCTTCCTTTATCAATGAGCGAAAAGATTAGACATTTCTGTTCCTCATTAGAAATTAATATTTTCCTGTGGTCTTTAAGTGCAACAAACTGTTAGTTGGGAAAGCATAGTTTTCTGCATTTTTATGTAATAGGAATCTATAATAACATCTCAGAACAGCTTACAGTAAACACACCAATAAAATATATAATTCAATAATACGGTACATAAAGCAGTGTTAAACAATATCAACCATCAATCATCAAATAAATGCATTTAAGGTGATTAGGGAAAATGGAACCAATCTTCCACTATTCATGTAGGGAAGGCCAGGATGTAAAAAGGTACCTAACAGGAAATGTATCAGGCAGCTCCTGAATTTCAGGGAACAATAAAAGATACCACCAAAGAGAAGACCCACCTATAAGCAGCTACTGGGGAGAAGTCCATGATTCTTAGTACACTTGACAGAACCCTGATTAGCTTAGTAACTAACTTGGGCTGTAACCAATGAACCTGTTACTAAGGAAGGTGACTTGATATTTAGCTTAAGCAGTGGAGGTAAGCAAAGTTCATCATGCGTATAGATAGTCCTCAACTTACAATAATTTATTTAATGATGGTTTAAAGATACAACGGCATTGGAAAAAAGTGACTTATGACCATTTTTCACAATTATGACCATTGCAGCATCCCCGGGGTCATGTCACCCAAATTTGTATGCTTGGCAACTGGTTCATATTTATGATGGTTGCAGGGTCCTGGAGTCACGTGATCACCTTCTGCGACCCTTCGACAAGCGAAGTCGATGCTAACAAAGTTAAGAAAATTCGCTTAGCAACAGAAATTTTGGGCTCAGTTGTGGTCGTATGTCGAGGACTACCTGCAGCAAAGAACACATCCAGAGATGATCAACTTACAGTATATGATAATAAATAATGGAGAATTATGGCATGGCTCTGCTTTGTGCAGATGTGTGACTGTCATGTAACTTGGTAACCAATCACCAATTCTCTTACTTTTGTTTCCTGTAGTAGAGGGGCGTCAAACTGGTGGCCTGCGGGCTGGATGCATCATGCACAGGCCACGCCCACCCCAGCTCCATGAAGGGAAAAATGACGCGAAACGCCACATGACGGCAACGTGACACTGCGAGTTTCACACCCGTGCTGTAATAAATTGTATAAAAATAACTGTCCCTGATTACATGCTCCTTGGATGTGAAACTGTACAGATATAAAAGAGTTTTGCCTTTCCTCAATCCTGCGTGGATATTGGCTTCTTCGCACCGGGTTCCCATACCTAGCCAGCTTTCTGCCAACACATTTGGGCTGCCTCACCTATAACCTTTTTGCAGCTTCTGGACAAAGCTCAATGACAATCCACATAAAATGCATTGCAGTAGTCAAAACAAGAGGTGAACAGATTTAGCTAGGCAGATTGTACAGTAGTGACCAAAATTGTGGAAACCTTTTGAGAAAAGTGTATTTTTGAGGTTTGATGGCTAATAGCACCATTTTTGGGGGGACTAGTACCATAAAATTATATATCCGTGGAAAGATAATTTAATCAAGAATGTAATGCAACAAAGTTTGTTCAATTACCTGTATTCTATGAAAAGTTATAGCCA
>JANHFL010006915.1:190326-207957 GCA_032468155.1 Oxyrhabdium leporinum | reverse complement strand
AAGAAAGAAAGAAAGAAAGAAAGAAAGAAAGAAAGAAAGAAAGAAAGAAAGAAAGAAAGAAAGAAAGAAAGATTGATTAAAGACAAGAAAAACTGCATTCTATGTAAGCAGCTTTTAATGAATGTTGATAACTGCATATAAAGGATTAAAGCATATATTTACTTGGGAATAAATCCATTAATTCATTTGAAACTATGAAATTATATTTTTGAAATTAAGAAACCCAGAACAGAGAGCACAGAGTCACTTTCCATCAGAAGCACAGCCATATAAATTTGATTAATAAAAAAATAAATAAAAAATAGTCCATATCACTGTTGTTTTTATTTACATACACAAATCTACAGAACTTCAGTTTAGTATTTGTACAAATGCAGCTTTTTTTAATGTTTCCATACCTCATCCAACATATGAGGGCATATGCTGTGTATGCACCTGTGTAACATTTCTGAATGCATACCAAACATGTCACATTATTGGGGGAGGGCTGGTCTTGTATCTTTTATGGCACAATTTTTTTTCCTGCAAAATCATTCAGCTTAAAGGCAGGTTCATATAACGAAGAGAAATGTTAATGTTAAATGTTAAAGTTGCCCATATTAGCCAGCAGCAGTTCACATATTGTTGAAATCTTTCTTATTATGGTAAAATTTAGGGTTTTTTTCCTATTTAAATAAAAATGACTGTTCCAAATACACATTTTATGAAAATCTATGCCAATACAGAATCATGAAATCAAAAGCAAAGCCTAAGCACTTTTTGTGCAATAATTGTGATATAGGTCATATTTATTTCATAAGTTTTTGTAGTTTAATCTGGAGTATATGCTTAAACTAAAAACACAAATTCTATATTATTGGAAACTTGGAATTGAGGATGTCAGATGAAATCCTGAATATAATTTATGATGAATGTAATACTGATATTACTTCATGTTTACATGATATGTACCATAATTCAATTATAAAATCGAATACTATAGGAAGTATGATTATACCTCTTTAAAAGAGATTCAATTAAAAATATTTCAGCATGGCACCTGTTAACATTTAAGCATGATTTCTGTTGATATTTCTTTTTTTTTCTTCTCCTTTTGAATAGAAGAGCATTTTACCTTAATCTTCAGTTAAATTCTGGAAAATAATGCTGGGAAATGAGTGGGAGAGTGTGCTTTGAGTGTTGTTGGCTACAAAAAGACATTATGCTAACTCCTGGGGGGGAAAGCTTTTATACAAACTTGACATTTAATAATCAGACCTGGACCATAAATGACTTTCAAAAAACAATTAAGTGATTGACAGCTTTTACTGCTGCAATTTTCAGAAATGCTCAGAGTTCTTTACAGTTACTTCTTCAGTATCATCTTACCTCTTTTTATTTTATTAAAAAGAAAGAAAAAAATGCCTAGATAACTTTTCCGACTCTGGAAGTATCAGAAAACAAAACAGACCAACACACTGAAAAGTCTTTTGGTTTAGTAACTTTTTCAGAATAAAGTTACACCATTTTAAGATGAAGCTAAGATTTCTCCTTACCTCAGCATTTGAGATTTCCTTTTTCGAAGTTATCAATGAAGATTGAAAATGGAAGAATAAATATAATGCTACAATGATTGCAAACCAAATACAGCTTTTGAGATAAAATAAGAAATTTAAAAAAATGTATCTTTCTAATTTGGATGTAAACTGAATTTGGTAATGAGTGCTGGCAAAATATGAACAGGAAATCCTTTATACCTGTAAATTAAAAAAAGCAAATTCAATATTACCTGTTCAATGCACTTTAGGGACTTCTCCTTAGCTAGCTTTAATGTTTTGCCTTCAGTCAAACTGGATACAGGGTATAACAACATCCTTCTTGTAATCATATTCCTGAGATCTGGAAGAATCTGAGACACTAACCCTGTGTTCCTTCAGTGTCCTTTATACAGCATCTTGTGCCTACTCTCATAATTCTGTTTGCTAATAGAAGTTCCACCTGTTGTGAAGACAATCGTATTTGCTTTTTTATTGTCAGATGGGAACTCTAAAATTTCCAAGAGGGTTACAATGTATTTTCCCTAGTTGCTATTATTCTACCTAGGGAAATACTCTAATTTAATTCCCCTGCACAAATATACAAAACCTTCTATGCTTTCTACGCTGTTTTATGTTTCCTGTTAGGTCTCTTGTCGGTAATCATAACATCTATATATACATAAACACAAATTTATACTCAGTATTTTACTAACTCGGTATGTTAGTATTTCAATAAGTACTTTTATGGTTTAGTCAAATTTAAGTATTTAAAATCCTTTAACATTTTGCTTTCACCATTTATAGTAATTTAAAGTGTTTTGTTTATTTTTATTAATCTTTCAGATGATGTTTATCTATATTAAATTGGAACTTTTTACTAAGAAGTTGAAAAAATGGTGAACAATTACCATAATGACCATTTTTGAGACAATTTCTCATACTTCCAAAGTCAGTATTGAACTGCCCAAATTCAAAAGTCTTCCAATTGCAAAGGTTAGACTCCAGTCACATATACACTGATCTGGGACTATATCAGGTGGAATTAAGTTTTACATAGGATTTCTCTCTTTGTACATGTCATTCTTGACTTCACTTAACAACCGTCTCACTTAGCAACAGAAATTTTGTCTCCGTTGTAGTGTAGTCAAGGGCTACTTGCATCTTAAAATAATATAAGGAAAGAATTCTATAGTATAACTTTATATTACGTTACATTATTCCAGGATATCATATTTCAAGAGGAAAAGCTATGTTGCCTAGCAAGATATGTTTCTTCCCTCTCTCCAAATTTGCACAGTATTTGTTTGTTATTAAAGTAAACACATCTCATGGCATAGGTGAGAATTCTCAGATGTTTAGCTTCATTAAATCTAGAAGGCTCTGAGTTGCAGAAAGCTATGACAAATAAAAAAGTACTGGGCTAAACTAATACCTTAAATTAAGATAATAAATATGCCAACTAACACTCTATTTATTTTTCTGAGTGTATGTGTGTACCTTTGAGTCATTGTTGATTCCTGGCAATTGCCTGGACTAGTCCATGCAGTTTTCTGGGAAAAATTTTGAAAGTGGTTTGCCATTTTTATTCTTAGCTATCTGGGAGTAAGCCAACGGTTAAATTCTAAGAATTGCATTTAGCTGTAAAAGTGAAAGCTGTGCACTGCAGTATGCAGTGATCTTGATTTGAAAGGCAAATTGTGATTTGGATTTTGAATAGGTGCACATACAAAACCTACTAGGACTATATTAAAGCAACTGCCTTCTACACTTTCCAGTACATAATCCTGGAAAAATCTTTTTGGTTTAAAATATTCCTGAAAAGAGCTACACACACATTTATATGTCCTCCAAATCACATTTAAAATCCAGGTAACTTCACAGCCAGGTAAGATAGTTCTGTTAATGAATTATCTTCAATTTATGAAATATATAGTAATGCACCAGATTCAATTTTCATGAGGCATGATAGGAAACATATTGACACCTTCAATATGTTGGAGAAGACTTCTAAAAGCCAGCCAAGAAAACAAGCGAATGGCTCATCAAATAAATAAATGTCGAATATTCACTGGAGATAACAAATGATTAGGCTGACATTCTCACAAATCATCAAGCTCAAATTACCAATAGTTCAGACACATTATACAAAGACTTAGCTCTCTAGAGTAGTCTCTAATGTTGGGAAAGATGGAAGGAAAGAAAAAAAGAGAATAACCAGCAGCAAGATGGATGGATGCAGGGTAGCAATGAGTCCACCATTGGAAGACCTGAAAGACCATATTAAAAACATAATGGATCCCCTCTTTGAGGGAGCTGGGTGGTTTAGAAATATGAAATATAAAGAAATCTATGTGGTTGTTGGAAATCAGGACCATTTTGATGGCATCTAATTAATTCATCAAATACTTCAGGCAATTATTCTTAAAGTTTTATCATCAATGCACACATTTTGATTAATTAAAATCCTAAAACCCGTTCATTAAAAAAAACGAAAACAAGGGAGACTGAAATAACCCCACCAGATCATGAAGTTTTCTGAATACCTTTGAACAAATCACTTGCAGGACAGACATATAATTTTACTGCTAACTGTATAATTTATTGATCCAGTCCAGAATCTTTTAGGCCCAGGAGCTCTTCAGACAAAACGCTCAGTATATACAACTCCTGTGATGAGAAAAGAGTCAGAACTTGAAAAGAGGCCAGCTCTATCTCTTCCAGACTGTTAGGATTAAGATCTCTGCCTTTTTTGGCCCTTAATATCGAATTGTTGGGTTTGTCCTTCTTCTAGAAACACAGGGCCACTGCTTGATTTTGCGGTGGCTGAGGATTTGATTGAATGACCAATTCAAACTGGGGAAACAGCTTCATGACAATCTGGGGCCATGATCAAGCAACATTACTCATTAAACAATACATGAGGGATGTGGAATGCAAAGTGATATAGGCAGATTCTGAAATTACCAGTGAACCAACATATAAAGTACTTCCTCAAACACTGCACAATTAGTCTATTCAGGGCATAGAAAGCTTTTACTCTGGTAATGGTATTCTTCTTTTGGTGGTATAAGCAGGGAAATATAAAACCATCCCCTACCCAGATGTCAGCCCCTTTTCAGCATATTATATTCTTTTTATATATTCTAGTGTTGTGTGCTGGTATTTGGCCTTAAGAAAAAATCCAGGTTCATGTTAAACCATTTCACTTCTGTTCAAACAAAGCTTTAGACCAGCTTTCTAAACATCAATAAGGTAAGATAGTTTGTTCTCTGATTATTTAAATTCTGGTACTTCTGTTTTTCTGAATAATTCCTGCCTGTTCACATTTGATACCCTGTAATTTACCTGAACATGATTTGTGTCCTTTTTGCTGATTTCTGGCCAAAAGTGCCCATTGGGGAATCTGGATTCGCTTCATGACCCTAGTGATTCACTTAACAAGCAACCATAAAAATTGTCTTAAAATTGGGGCTGACTTGACTTATGACTGCAATGATTTGTGACACAAATTCTGGTTCCTATTGTGGCTGTCAGTTAAAGACTACCTGTAATGATGTCTCTCAGGTTAGGCACCAAGATTACACCATTTCCATCCAAATACAATAGCATGCTGAAAAGTTTCAAATAACTCCTTTTTAAAGTCAACAAGCACTCTTGTGTTTCTTTCAATTTATTCAGCGCTGTTTAACAACTTTACTATGATTTGCACTCATGGGTCAACCTTAGCTCTAAATATAGCTTCAAGTCAATTCTAAATAGATGTTTTATTGCTCAATCAGGAAAAGAGCATTGTTGACTGGAATGCAGTTAAGCAAAAGACTTTCACAAAATTATTTATTACAGTATTTCATATTTTTATTTAATATGTCCTTAAGTGGTAACTGCGGTGTAAGGCCTATATTTTATGATCCCTAGATTGGCAGTCTAATGTTCAGAGATTAGTTCCATTACCTATATCAGAAAAAGAAGCATGCCAATATACCAGAATTTATAATGTATAAAAGTATGCAACAATTGAGGAAGGAAAACAACATGCAACTGGTAGAAAAAAATATATATGGCAGGGGTGTAAAACTCACGTTGTCATGGTGTCATCACGTGACATATTGCAACTTTTCCCCCTTCGCTAAACCGGGCGTGGGCATGGTCAGTGTGTGACCCATCCGGCCTATGGGCCACGAGTTTGACAGCCCTGATATATGGACATCTCAAACAAAGGCATAGCTGAGTGGCAGGATGGTAGAGTTTATTTTTTTGTAGCTCCTACTACATTCTCATGCATTGTAAAAATGCATAGAAACTTATATTCTACCTGCCCGTTCCATTTTTCACCTGAAGGAGACTGTATCTCGGCTTGCTTGAATGCAGCTTGCAGAACAATCCAGCATTATAAACTACTACAGAATGTGCAAAAAAAATAAATCTTTCCCACACTTCTAGTAGTCTTTCTCATTCCATGGTTTTAGTTCATGTTGTGTGTATTACTACAGATCTGAGTAAATGCTATATGGAAAAAACGTTCCAGCTTCCAAGTTCCTTTCCCCCCCTCTGTTTTAAAAAAAGTATCTTGCAGTCTGTGAAGATGAAAAGATTTGGAACAAAAGAGCATGATTTTCTGCAATGATGTCCTTTTACCAACGGTTTCAATGGTGGCTGCATGTTGTTGCTACATTGCCTATAGACAGACATGTGGAAGAGAATGCTGAAGTTCAGAACCGGGATGAGTCAAGAGCCATTAACTCTTGGAAGAAAACACAGCTTTGCTGTAGTTTCAGATAAGCTGGTATAAAACCAGGAAAAAGTGAATAACACTGAAATTTGGAGCAGATTCTGAACTGGGGTAAAGAACTCATATGCTTAACCTCTTGACCATTCTTTTCCCTAGAATTATTGGGAAAGAGAATATAAATCAGCATTCAACGTCTGTGAAATGTCAAAGTCACAAGTAGTAAATTCAACTAAATTTAACTTATTAACTTACTAATATTTTCTTTCAGAAGTAAGATAATTTACTGTAGTATCCCTTCTAGTTGCATAACACTGTGATTCTCATATATACCTGTTGGCAATGCCAATTTATTTAATATTTGAGCCTTTGAAGAAAATGCAAACCGAAATACAACAATCTTTTATGAAATATTATGATTTAGTTCTCCAGGCCATATTTTTGTAAACAAAATGCACATTTAGATTGAACATGCACACAGAAATCAGTAAAAAAGATAATAGATCATGATCATGAGACCATAGATGTGAACAAGAAACGTTGTGAGGGCCCCTTTAGACATAGCCCTAAATTAACATGAAGATGGATTCCTGCAAAATGAAAGAGAGAGAGAGAGAAGGAAGAGGCAATTTACTCTAGAGGAAATTGCTTTGGCATTGATAAAATGGTCTGGAAACAGAATAATTTGCTTAGGATCGCCCTGCTCCATTAACCAATGAATACCGTAGAAAGGGTAATTAGAAAATGGCATCAGCCCCATGTACCCATTGGGTAAGAGGGAGATGCATTCGTCTATGAGTGGATTTGCTGATTTGAATATCCCATAGGATAATAAATAGAATAGAAAATAAATGGAGGCTACTATGCCCTTATTAGATGCGCTCTTGTAGCCTCCATCCTGTTTAAACTCTCACCTCTTTTCTGGGGCTCAATGCAGTTTCATACTCTGTGACCCCATAAAACTGGTCCTGCATCCATCTTTATCTTAATAGCAATTTTCTTAAATAAAATTACTAATGAACACTTGACAGAATATTGGACATGAATAAACTACTCAAGTTTCTTTACGCAGCATCCACAATCATTCTAACAAAACATATAGCAACGTCTGCAAAATATATTGCTTCCTTCCCTTTTAGTGCACTTCATTAAAAAAAAAGTCTAAAAATAATTTACTAAATTGGAGTAGCTTCATTAAAAAAATAAATCCATTATTAGGTTAATATATTTTATTATCACAGGTTTTTTTTAAATAACTGTGTAGTCTCTTGCATTGGGGTGGAGTTGGAATGACTCAGTGGAGCTGAGCGTTTACTGGCCAGATACCCTTCCTGATAGCTATGTGGAGTTAGTAGCAGATATTTTGTTGGGGGCAACATGCCGACTCTATAAATGGCTTAGAGAGGGCTGTAAAGCACTGTGAAGTGGTATATAAGTCTAAGTGTTATTGCTATTTTCTCTGCATATAGAGAGAGAAATATCTGCTGCTACCTAGGATCAAACTCCCCTGATTGTGAGGCGAGAGCTCCACCTCTAGGTCACCTTTACCGGCACACAGTAATTTATTTACTTAGTTTACAAAGCCAGATACACCAAATAATGTGTCACTAAACAGTAGAAAGTTTACTATGGACATTACAAGTGAGGAAATATTTTAGTTATTTTAAATAACTAACCCTCTATGCAGCAAAGAGCACCAAAAGATAATGCCCACTTGTCTAAATGCCTGCATAGAACGAGACAGGTGCATATTAGTAAAAAAGGAATTGTCCTACTGGACAATTTCCCTGCTGTTGTGCTCTCCAGCTTCCTGGTCCAGGTAAAATAATTTTTAATTTCTGTGGGTAGACCTTAACAACATATATACTTTGATATATGTACATATAAATATACAAATACACACACACTGTTAAATGAATGTCAATAAGTCTAGTAGGGCATCATTTCTTAGTCTTTCCAGTTAATACACACACACACACACACATATATATACACATACACATACACATACACATACACACACACACACACACACACACACATAGATATAGGTTTAATGTGGACTATTTTGGAGTTGGAGGTTAAATCTTTTTAACAGATGACTGAAAAATTGATGAAGAGATACAACGCTGGACTTTTTAAAAATGCAGGAAAAGTAGGTTGATTAGGAAACATAAAAAGGTAATTGAAAAGGGTTTTGGCAGGGTTTCAAACTAGCAAACTTCTATTTACAATGCAAATGTTGTAACCACTGTACTACTGCAGCATTCTTGATAAAAATTTGCTCAAAATAACATTAGGGACCATGATAACAATTACAGTAACTTAACTGCATGGGCAATCCTGTCTCTGCATTATAGATATTGAATTGCTGGCATTAGTTTGAAATAAACTGAAGCACACAACATAACTCAAGAAATAACACGGAACAGTGTTCTTTAGAAGTGGACAACAACAAAAAGTGTGCCCAGAAGTTGTCCTGACAGTGAGTAAATAATCAATAAAAAGCAATGTTATCCATTTCCGCCCTCCACAAGTGGTTCTCTATTCCAGTGATCTGCTGTTAGTTACTGTTGATTAAGGCAAGAAAAGGTAAACTCCAAACCAAATGACTTTCCTATTTCAAATTGCCTTCTAGGATGAAAATAAGAGATATCAGATTTCTGTTTAAATTCTGGCCTTAAAATGTATCCTATTCATTTTAGTGTAATGACTACAACTAAGGACATTCAAATATCATTAATAAGATTTACATTTTCTTTTATGATATTCTGAATCACAGTGAAAGCAAAGCAACTACAGATCCACAGTTATTAAACCAGGTTTTCCCATCCTTGACAACTGTAAGATAGTGGACTTACAGTGGATTTACTCCCAGAATTCCACAGCCAGACTGGAGTCCACCTGTCTTAAAGTTGCCAAGGTTGGAAAACCCTGGATTAATCCATCTCCCCCTTTACTCAGCTATAATTTCTCCCATTGATTTCAAAGGAATTAAATTCAACAAATTTAATCTAAATCCAACCTAGTAATCAATTTCTCAAGTTTAGCACATGATTGTCAATTTACAATCATGTAAATTGACCCTGGTATTCATTATATTATATGGAAGATGTACAAAAGCAATGAATAACTTTCAGTGGAATTGCGATATAATGTTTTGCTTTTTCATTCAAAACAAATATTTTCCCCATAATTTCTTCCCAGCTTTTCAACCTAACTGTTTGAAAATTAAATGGAATGGTATGGAGTAAAGCAGGAGACACTCAGCTACAAAGGTTAAGGTAGTGAAACATTACCTCAGGTAAGGGAGTCAAACTGGTATTTGCATCCTGCATTAGTGCTTCATTACCACATCAAAGAAAAATTCTTTCTTTCAAAGTGTTTTACCCTCACAACAGAACACACAAGTGTCAAACAGTCTCCCAAACCATTCAATCAATCACTAAAAATACACCTGCCTGGAGGCACTTGCAAGACATAGACTGACAAGGAAATTGTTTTGGAATTTGGGATAATAATGCACTGTAACCTCCAAACCGAGCAACCAAGGATGAATCTTCTGTTAGTCATACTGCCTACTTATTGTTTCATTTTAAACTTCCTTTCTCATATTAGAATTTAAGAAATGGCTTTCTTAACTTGATTTTCTCCTTTCTAGTCACCAAGTGACCATTCAGCCCATGTTTACTTATTCATTTTCCATTTTAATACATTTATTTTCTAATCCTTCAATAAAACTGTTACCAGATGATCAAAAAGCCAGTGAAAAATAAATGTCTTAAAATTCTTGATTTGCCTTTAATGGGAAGCCTCTCATAGAGCATCCATTTAAACAAGGCAGTACTTGTTTTCCTGAGAAAGGATTGGAGCTGATAAAAAAATCCAACTTGATAAAGGTATTCTTGGGCATTGTCAAGATACTTGTGCTTTCACAGACAGCAAAAAATTTAGGAAGAATTCTAAACCTCTAACTTTCTCCATTATCTGCAAGAGTTGTTCAACAACAAGATGGCCTTCTGCATAGCAATTTGTATACCATAAAAATATGAGGTTCTATATACAGTGGGAGGGGTGGGATGGCTTAGTGGTTAAAGATGCTAAATTGTCAGTTGGAAAGCTGACTGCCTGGGTTCGAGACCCGAGTGTCACGCGATAGGGTAAGCTCCCGTTACTTGCCACAGCTCCTGCCCCTCTAGCAGTTGGAAAGCATGCAAATGCAAGTAAATAAATGCATATCACTTCAATGTAGCCTTCCATGCACCTTGGCATGTAGCACATGACCGCAGAAATGTCTCCGGACAATGCTGGTTCCTTAAACTAAGAAATAGAGATGAGCAACGTCCCCTAGATCCAAACATGACTGGACAGGAGAAACCTGTACCTTTATGGGCAAATACAAACCTAATATTAACCAAACTTGGGTGATTAGAAGCAAGACATATTCTATGGTATCCCATCACAGTAAAACTTTAATCATGATCATGATCATATTTCCAATATCCTTCATGGAAAGCCCACTGAGATGCACATAGTCACCATAAATGGAAGCATAGGGCCATGGTGGCGCAGTGGTTAGAGAGCAGTACTGCAGGCTACTTCTGCTGACTGCTGGCTGCCAGCAGTTTGGCAGTTCAAGTCTCAGTGGCTCAAGGTTGACTCAGCCTTCCATCCTTCCGAGGTTGGTAAAATGAGGACCCAGATTGTTGGGGCAATATGCTAACTCTGTAAACTGCTTAGAGAGGGCTGTAAAGCACTGTGAAGCAGAATATAAGTCTAAGTGCTATTGCTATAACCATTATACAATATACATTATACAACTTTCCCCAGTATTCCAAAGCACAACAAATATTAGTAACTTGATTCTGGCATCTAATTAAGGCAGGGTTTGTTAAGTCTGTCACAGCTGATGAATTCACAAAGTACATTACACCATGAAGCATAGATTACAAATTACAGAGTAATCAAATGTTGCCTAAGCATGAAGTATGTTTAGTTTTGATGTACACAATTGTGTAAGCCCAGCCAAATGGTTACTAAATCCATCTGGTAAATGAAAGAGGCAAACATAAACGGATTTTCTGGCTCATTCTAAAGGGACATACCAAGGAGGAAATTTCTATTGAATCAGTCAGGACTTAATATTTCTAGAGCTGGGGTGTTCTATTTTCATTTTGGATTAGGCTGCTAATTAACATACAAACTCTTCATTTCATGCTCAGATTGAAAGAAAAAAAACAGTATAAAACCTATGATAATTCCATGCAAGTTCTAATCCAACAAATGTCAATGTGCGCGCGCACACACACACACAATTACATATTGTATATAATTACATTTATTTTACATACTTTTGTGTATTTTTTGGTAGTCAAAAGCTATGACCTATTTTCACATACGTTTGTTTTTACATAGTGCTGAAACTATATGAATGAACTGACAGGCCTTCCATTTTTTAAACATAGTTATACCATAGATATAAACCAAGAAAAACAAATCTAAATCCTTAGCAATGTAAACAGAAAGAGCAGGCTCCGCCCACCCCGTACCCCCACCAAATACTGTTTTCTTCACAACTACAGTCAATTTGTGTCTTGATAAAAGTTTCTCCAAGATGCAGAAAATGGTTCACTGAGTCATAATTCCTGAAACAACTTTAAACCCTTATTTAGGGAAGACTCTTAACCAAGACTAGACTATAAGAAGCCTTTTAGATACTCTGCACTACAATTTCTATAAACTGTGATAAGAGGCCCCATTGGCTGTGGTTCATGAAGCTTTATTCCAGGACATTTGGATGGAACTTTACTCCCTAACCATTTTTAGCATCTCAGCACTAAGTAAGTGGCTTAGAGGATGACACAAAGTAAAAAGCAAAACAAAACAAAACAAAACCTACTAAAATTATAAGTACCCATAGCAAGATGTTTCAGCCAGTGATGTACAAGATGAATACATATCTCCAATATTCTTTCTCCAACTATTTCTGATGGAAAATTATTTCCACATAGAATTATAGAGCTGAAAGGAGCCATTAGACTCAATCCTATA
The DNA here is from genome assembly GCA_032468155.1 of Oxyrhabdium leporinum. Classification (NCBI taxonomy): domain Eukaryota; kingdom Metazoa; phylum Chordata; class Lepidosauria; order Squamata; family Cyclocoridae; genus Oxyrhabdium; species Oxyrhabdium leporinum. The sequence continues at coordinate 195,663 of JANHFL010006915.1, read as the reverse complement.
CTCCATATTGGAATCCAGATTAAAGCATCCCAGAACATATGGCTATCTTCATTATAACACATGGAATGAAGATAAACCCACCACTTCTTTGAATGACTAAGTCCATTACTGCTATTAGGACCTTACTCTAAGATATTGTAATGCATGCAATTATCAAAATAAATATTACTCCTTGACATATTTAACTCTATTGCATTTGATTTTTGTCTCCTATGTGAAAAATGTTATAATTGTCTCTGTAAAAGATCACTGCCCTCTAGCAATGACTAGAGTTTACTGGCTACATAATATAGCATAATTGTTCTTATTAAACTGAAGGGAACTTAAATCTAGGCTTTGATCCGGCTAAGAATTTGAACAGATTCTGAATCCTCAAAGTCGGAAACATTAGATTAGATTATTTAAAGCAGGGGTCTCTTGGCAACTTTAAGACTTGTGGACTTCAGCTCCCAGAAGTCCACAAGTCTTAAAGTTGCCAAGGTTGGAGATCCCTGATTTAAAGCATTTTGATAGCCAGATACACAGGATTATATTTTATTGCATTTAACAATAAAACTTAACAGCAGCATTTACATATAATTTTAAAGTTAAATTCATATTCTTTTCATACTATAAAACATTTGGAACAAAAAACAGGCAGTTTATTCACAATACTTATGTGAAACATGTCATTAAATAGTAGTAGGAATTAATATTAGTAGTACAGAATTTTAATTTGCCCACAAATTATTTATCATTATTATATTGAAAAAGAACAAATTACTATTATAAAACTGAAGTATCAATTGCAACACAGTTCAGATTTTGCAAGGAAAATATAGGGTTTAAAGCTGCATTTCTATGCAGACTTTCCTGTGGCTAAATTCTGTAGACATAGCAGGAACTTCTTCTCAGTAAAGATTTTTCTCTATATATAAACACACTGCTTTTACAAATGACAGAGCAGAAGCTTAGTGAGCCAAAATTAACTGTATAAACAACCGCTATGACACAAATATCACAATCTAAAGTTTGAAATGCTAAAAACTGCTGTGTGTATGTTTCCTGCTTTATAGTAATATGAGAATTTTGCCCTATGACAATACAAGCAGATTGAAGAACTGACAGTTTTCACAGATGGACAGAAATTAAATGTTTCCCAAACTTGGGGGAAAAGGTACTTGAAAAGAAAAAACATAATATAATACTGGTATTCCTCGACTTACGACAACAATTGAGCCCAAAATTTCTGTTGGTTAAATAAGATAGCTGTTAAGTGAGTTTTGTCCCATTTCATGGCCTTTCTTGTCATGGTTGTTAAGTGCATCATTGCAGTTGTTAAGTTAGTAACAAAGTTGTTAAATGAATCTGGCTTCCCCATTGACTTTGCTTGTCAGAAGGTCGCAAAAGGTGGTCACATGACCCTGGGACACTGCAACCGTCATAAATATGAACCAGTTGCCAAGCATCTGAATTTTGAACCCATGACCACCAGGATGTTGCCATGATAGTGAGTGTGAAAAACAGTCGTAAATCACTTTTTTTCAGTGCAGTTGTAACTTTGAAAGGTCACTAAATGAACTGTTGTAAATCGAGGACTATCTGTATTGATATTAGTGAATGACTGTTTCTAAAAATACAGAGTTGTAAGGGAAGAGTCATGGTAGCATTCTTTTCCGACTAACAAATTTTATTAAGCTTCTGTGGGAATGAAGCACTAGCTATCATTATCCAGTAACTCTGGACAGGTGAGGAGGAATTTAAAAAAAAAAACAATTTCAATGAATTCTGTGAGGTCAGATTAATCTTGCTCTGGGTACTGAAGGAACCAGTGAAGGTGATCACAGAACTTCCTAATATATTCTTTGATCAAAACTAGTAAAGTCTTAGAAAATCAGAGGAAAGCTAAATAGAGAAAAGGAAGACATATGAATTTACAGATCTGTCTGTAACAGCTTCGCACCTATAGTGGGCAAGGTGTTTGAGAAGCAGGTTTGTGAGCATTTCAATAGGAGTGCAAAAATCACAAGCCAGCATGGGTTTGTCCCAAGAGTTCATAAACTAACCTTAATTCCCTTTAGACAGAGTCACTAATTTATTAGATTAGAGGAATGTTTTGGACACAGTGTGCTGTGATCTCAGCAAAGCATTAGGTGAAACCTTTTATTACCTCCTCATTAAGAAAATGTTAAAACTGTATGAGCTTATATAATACATCTCATAGATTCATTCATAATTAACTGAATGACCATCCCAGAGAGCACTCATAAACAGTTTCTATCAGGTTGATGAACAGTATGGATTTTGGATTTTTGTCCTGGGTTTCATCCTCTGCAACATTGTTATGAATGATTTGCATGATGGGATTATCAGATCTACAGATACATAAAACTACAAGAAGTGGCCAACATTTTAGAATGTTGCATATATACATGACCTGTGGGCTGAAATTAATAAGATGAAATTTAACAGGAAGAAATGTAAAATTCTGTATCTGTGGCTCTGGGTTACTTAACAGTTGCCATCACATTGTTTAGGCACTTTTAGTTTATGATCTACTGGAACATCCTTTTCACATGTACTACTGGCAAGCCAGATTTGTTCAACATATAATTGTGTATTTCATTTTTTTTCTTCAAGTTGGTCTCTGGAATGTTGTCTTAGAGAAGCCTATCCTTCCCTATTCTGAATAGTATTCCTTTGATCAATAAAAGTCTTTTTGTTCTGCCAGATCTCTGTCTTGTTGAGTTGATTTGTGTTTCTCCTAATTGTCGATGGTCTATTTTCTTTGTTATAATTGCTAAATATGTTTATTAATTGTATTTAGTTCTACAATTCTAACTTATTGGAAAGGCAAAATGATAAAAACAATCATGAAAATAAAAATTAGCCAATGACATATGTTATTGCCTTAAAATCTAGTACAATTAATCATGCATAGTAGTGTATAATTATAAAACATTTAACATTTTCTCAAAGTGGGAAGCTTTATGTATATATAAAACCTACCATCAGGAATCAAATATTCTGGAGAACTCTTGAATGTTCCATTTGGTTCTCTGGATCACATTGATCCAGCTGTTCCAGGAGTGGTTGGGTAGTTTTTACTCTTCCCAACTGGAAGTCTACGGTGGCTTCAAACATTGCTGCCAGACTGGTTCCCATGGTCTGGTTTCTTGGATCCAATATGAGAAATAGATTCAGGCTCAAAAGATTAACTTCTGGAAAACCACCCAAACTAACATGGTTTGGAAGGGAACTTGACTGATTTAGAATCCAACAAAACATTTGATTCCTGGAATGATAGTTTTTGTCCATCTCTATAAATCATATATATTTATTTCAAAGATGTAGTTCCATAAATGCATGTCCACCACGATCTTGTTCCTCATGCATACCAACCTATTTTTTCCTATCAAAGGCAGATAGTTACCACTGTTAAAATAAAGACTTATAAGAGTATTCTTAATTGATTGGCTGCAAACTGTTTAAGGGTTTGAAGGCCAATGCCAATATTGTTTCTGGGGGCAAGACTGTTTAATTAGTTCCAAACTGATTTAATTTGTTCCAACCATTTAATCCCCAATTAGGACACTCACTCTTTATTGACATGCAAATTATGCACTACCTATAGTTTTCTAATTGGATAGTTTAGCTTTTGGCTAAACAGCATCTCTATCTTTTCAGGCTAATGGTTTTGCGTTGTTTGCTCCCCCATCATCATATAATTGAAACCCATTCAGAACATCTACTGCTTGGGTAATGAATGTGAGTATCCTATAACCTGTGTACTAATGGCATAATACTTCTAATATTTGGATGCTTCTTATAGTGATAGCAATGTTACATTACCATTTCTACCGCTTTTAAAGTTCAATGGCAATTATGAATTCTTATAAAACTCATATGGCATCATCCACTAAGAAGCAGGTGCCAATATGCTTGGGTTTTCCGATCCATTGTAAATGAACATTAGGTAGCAATTTCTTCAGAATCAGAAATGGACGGGCAAATTCCAAAAAAAGACAGACTCGTCAGCATGGAGTGGAACCCAGCAAGGCAAGATAAGACATGTAATCAATAGTCTTATGGAAAGAATTTTCATTTCACTTTTTGAGTCAAAGAAGGCAAGCAATGAAAGTACTCTATGGTCCATTTGATTTTAGCATTCATTTATTTTCTTTTTGTTTGTTTTTTATGTGACATACTTTATGTTTGGTTAGGCTTGCTTAGCTTACTTAGATCTTTCGTACATGTCGTTGGATAGAGTACTCAATGTTCTACTACATTGGTAGTAAAACTTCTCTGCCTTGATCCCTCAATTGATGTTTCACAAAATTATACCAATACACTTTCTTCTCTCTTTGCTGAGGGAACCTGTGGATAGATGATGAAGTAGATGAATAAAGGACCTCTGAAAGGCCTTAAGTCAGTCTAGAATTTGTGACAATTCTGTATCACATAACTCATGTGCACCTTATTATTTTGGAAATTATGTCAGTATTGTCCATTGAAGAAACTCACAACATACCTGGCATCTATACAGTACATCTAGCCCTATATTCCAGCAAATGTAGACCATCTGTTACTCTACAAAAAGTGAAATGCAAATATTTAATCAACCAAGATAATTTACCCATTCTGATGCCCATAAACAAGATGTGGATGCTGATGCAAAACTGATTTAAGATCAAAAAGTTTTTGTAATCCATGTTAATACAATATTACTGCTATGCTATACAGAACACACAACACAGAAGAGAATCCAATCACCAGCATAAATTGCATAACAGTCCATCAACCATTTTGCAACGTTGCCGGTGTGAATATGAACAAATCAGTGGGATGGAATACATAATCCCCATTAAATGACATTACAGGCACTCTTCTAAGTAAATATTCTGTGTTGGGAAGAAGAAAGTTAAAGGAGTTAATGCTCCAAGAGAGCCTTTCAAGTCTCCCGGCACTTCAACCCAGGATGGAAGCAATAACTCTAGGGTGTCTTCTCTCTTTAAACATTAAAATACCACATGGCTTTAAATGAGAGGCATAAATACGCATTTAAGCCATTTGGAAGATAAGAACTTAAAACTGCAGTTCCTCCCCCACCCCCTTGAGGAGAACGATAATCCCCCAACCACAATTGCTGAAGGAATCCCTGTTTATTATATAGACAGTTTTCTTAAAACAAAAGCTAAAGTACACTTGAAGACGAAAACAGCCCACACAGAATAGACTGCTTCTTGTTTCCATTAACATCCCTAGAAAGAAAGCAGCGAGGGGGAAACAATTCAGTCCCACTAATTGAAAAAGCCAGAGACGTGTCCGCAAGGGGGGGGGGGAGAAACCCATGGAAAG
>JANHFL010006915.1:140757-172870 GCA_032468155.1 Oxyrhabdium leporinum | reverse complement strand
TGCTTATAAGCTGTAAACCGCCCCGAGTCTTTGGAATGGGGCGGTATATAAATGTAAAAATAAATAAAATAAATAAAAAAGTGCTAGAAGATACTGTTAGTATCCTACAGTATGCTTGGAGAAGCATTGGCCAGACTGTAGCTGAAATCAGGACAGCATGTAGACTTCTTGTTGAGTCCTTATCTGAAAATGCTTTTTATCTTTGGATTGAAATTCTTGTAATCTCTGAGTGCAAGGGTGTTGGCATCCTGACTTGCTTTGGATGATCCTAAATGATTCCCAACACCTAGGGATTTCTATGAACTCATTTTTTTCCACGCTTGGTCTCATAGCACCTGTTGTTGACATGTGGTTATTGTAAATACCCTTCTGTGGCTCTCTTCTGGATCAGCAAATATCACAACATTGTTAAGTTTTGCAGGATCCAATCTGGGTTGGTCACCGGGACCAGAGGCTTAATTTTCCTAGCTTTCAGCCTTGTGCTGGAGCCCATTCTCAGGGAACTTTTCCCTAGTAGAGTGTATTAAGTTTTCCACTCTTCTCCTTTAAGTCTGATGCTCCAAATAATACTTCTGCTAATACACAGTATATTAACTACATGGAACTTTTAGGACAAAATAATGCAGTTATTGATACAAAACCCAAATCTGTCAGTGAGTTATGTTCCCTTTCCCTCATTATTCTATAAAATCTACCTTCATTGAAGTTGAAGTTGCCATTACATCTGCCCAATGCTGAATATTTTAGAATGGTTCCAATATGTAGGGAGAATAATTTTGGAAGAAGGGAGAGTATGGGGAATAGAAAACTCAGATCTTTCTCTTGCTGAATTTTAATTACTAGCTGATAACTCGGCACTGCCCAGGTATTTATTTATCCCAATCCTGCATTAGACAGGAAAAGGAATGAATTATATCTATAGTGTCAAATCAAAGTAATTTTATTTACAGGGTTTTAAAAGTATACCTACAGTATACAAATTATAAAGTAAAATCAGTTTTGCACAATAAAGTAAATGTAAGAAAAAGACACTTGGGCCTGGTCTTGTTACCAGTTGTAGAAAAAGGCTGGCTCAACCACTGTGGTGAGAGTTAGAGACCTATTTGCCCTGGCTAACAGCCTGGGAAAAATTCTACACGGAACAGCCTTTGAAGTGATTATCTGCATTAGCAGGCACCTCCCCCGACAACTTGCCCTCTTTGCTTGAAGCTGAGGGCCTAGGGGGGTTATTTTTTGTTTGTTTGGGTTTTTTTTGTTCTTTGTTTGTTTTTTTAAAGAACCAATCTCCCTTACCAGAGGGAGCTCCCTTGTGGAGTACTGTGAAGCCATTGCCATGGCAAATACACTGTGCTATACAGTAGAAGCCATTTTAAGGCACAACAGGCTGTATCTTAACAGAACTTGAATCCAAAATGGACACTATCACTGTCAAAAGTACTGTGATTTGACACCATAGATATAATTCATTCCTTTTTTTTTTCAATGGCCCAGGCATTCCAGAGTTATGCTGGAACACACACACACACACACACACTGAGGGGTGTTAAGGGTGTCTCACCCCCACAGTTTTTTCCAGAGAGTAAGTTATCTGTGTACCAAGTTTGGTTGGGATTGCTCGAGGCGTTCCAGAGTTATGCTGGAACGAACACACACACACACACACACACACACAGCCATTTATATATATATATATAGATGGAAGAAAATAAGGGCATTTTGCCAGTCATTTGGAAGTCACTGAAATTATGGTAATTTAAGTGCTTTATTGAACCTTATTGCATATGATTTTCTGGACAAAACATTGCTAAGCTGGAGTCTTTCTCTTTCATTTACTCAGGATGGGGTCTGTACTACTAACTCAAAATGCTACTTACCCATCCATTTTATTTATTATATTTTTATTTATTAATTTATTAAATTTATATGCACCTCCTCTCACTGTTGAAGTGATTCCGCATGGCTTATAAAATTATAACAGGATACGTATAAAAACAGCTGAAGTTAGTAAGAATTAAGTGAGTCAGTAGAAAATACCGTAGTACATATCTGAAATTGACTGTTTCCATTTCCAGGCCTTGCTCTGTCTTGGTTGCCTCTGTTCCCAGTAAGTGCTATTACTTGGTTTCCCTTCAAGGTTATGATAGCTTAATATAATTTCAAAATATGATTTCAAAATAACAATAAAAGCATTATTTGAAAACTGCTATAGCTAAAGATGACTTAGAACTGTCTCATTCATGGACTGGGAATGAGATGAAGGCAAAATTTTGGTGACCTGTCAGAAAAAAAGATATTGCCATGGCATGCTGATACTGTGGTTAGGTGTGTATAAAAAAAAAGCTGAAAGAGAGAGAGAGAGAGGGAGGGGGGCGGAGAGAGAGATTTTGTGTTTTCAAGTTCATTTAGAATTACATATTATAAATAAATATAATTTCCTAATCCAATGTTTGCTAGATAATCCTATTGGAGGATAATACTGTGAATCCCTTCATTATAGCACATCCCAATGAAGCTAGGATTTATGCTGTTGGGATCTGCATTTTCAGAGGTCAAGCATGATGGGTCAATCATAGTACATATCAGAAAATGATCTGTCTTCATTTGCAGTCCTTGCTCTGTCTTGGTTACCCCTGTTCCCAGTCATAGGGGAGGAATGAAACGAAATGCCATTCACTAGAGAGGGAAATGGAAACTCATTCCTGAATTTTCAAGAAAGCTCAATGGATGTTCAAAGCAAGATTTGTATTAATGTGACATTGAAAAGAAACTTCTTCCGCTCTGACTGGATGGTGGAGAATGGAAGGATTTATATTCCTTGTAGACAGCTGGTCATTTGCATTGTTTTTAGAGAGTTGTTAAGGCCATTTGGAGGTTTATCTGTGTCCTCAGAGTCACCTGTGCTATGCAGATGTTTCAATCAAACTAGGTAACATTATCAGCGCTAGTGATGATAACTGCAAGAAAACAACCAAGCTCAGAGAGCACCAAGGACAATTCAATTCCTGCAGTGCCATTACAATTGGCCAAAATCCGACTGCATCTATTGGGGAGGAAAAAAAATCACATGATTGCTGCAGTTTATAAAAAAAATACAAGCTTCTAATTTTATACTACACACTCACTTGCAGCACAACAGATTAAGGTAAATAAGAAATTAGAGTGTATTTAACTTTATTTCCTATTGGGGATTTGTAAGAATGATGACAAATTCTACCTCTAAAACAACAGTTTGATACCTGAAAACTTAGGAACTGCTTTACCACTTGGTTTTTGCTGATTGAAAAACTTCTCTTGTAGGCTAATCAGCATGCTTTACAAAGACATGTGCCTGAAAAGAATCCACCATGCTATTACCTAGAGAATAAAAATAAGGAGTTAAAAATTCAGCTCAGAAAAACAAGAACCCTGCTTGAATATTTTGGAAGAACAGTGGGTTCTTGTATTGTATTTTATTTTATTTTTGTCCCCTAGAATTGTTTCTGTTACCTGGAAAAAATATTTGCTACAGCAGTTTTAAAAGAAGATCCCTTGGTGATTTTCAGGAATGAGGTAATCCTCAACTCCAAGAAAACCAAATCGGGCCTGTAACAAATGAACAAAGAGTTTCTTGATTTGAGGAAGGATCAAGATATGCAGGCAGTCAAAGATTGTAGCAGGGTGTTTTTAGATTTCTGATAAGTACAGCATGCTATTTAAAACAAGATATATCTCATGGGCATTCAAAAGAATCTAAAATTTGTAAAAATAAGAATAGTGCCAGCTTAAACCCGAGTTATTTTTATGCACATACCTTTAGATTAGACCTCAAGCAGAGAGGCAGAGGATACATTTATTTCCAGAGTTTGAATAATTCTACTCACAATGCTATAGGGAGCTAATGCATCAAATGCTGCAATATTCAGACATATGGATTACTAATATGTATTGGATAGGAGATCACTAGAAGTCTAGATATTTTAGCTAACTATTGAATGCTATCAGTTGCTTTTTACATTACTTACTACAATGCAATGTTTGAATTATTTGAATTTTCCAACCAATCATTTCCCCCCACCATGTGTCAGTCCTATAAGATAGGCCAGACTAATAAACCAATACCATATATTGTAGGTCAGGACTAAGAATGGTGTGGTGGCCTAATGATGAAGATGCTCATCTCCCACTTGGAAGATTGAGAGTTCAATCCTAGGTAGTGGCAGATGTATCTCTCATAGGGCGCAAAGAAAAAGTATCTGCTGTGAACTCTACGTAGCATCAGGAATGGCAACCGTACAGTAAATGCTCAGATCCATTCAGTCGCCCAGACTCTACCCCAAATTAAGGGATTACAGGGTCATACAAAGGGAGTTTTATATAGACTAGGACTATTTTTATTGTGATGTCTATAGTAACAGAATCTTTCAAGTCTGAATGTGCTTCCCTCCTCCCTCCCTCCATCTTTGTGTGAGACTTTTCTCAAGTTGTTTTCTTGACTCAGGCTCAAATCCCACTTATCTGATGATTGCCTTGGTAGTGGCTGTGCCTTCCATCCTTCAAAAGGCCATTCCCTATGCTCTCTAGAATCTGGCACATGTTGTGTCTGGATGCACATTTTAATAGAATGAGAGTCCTTGGTACCTAGTGACTTTTCTTGGCAGCACCTCAAAGTGCCTTGCCATTGTCCTTTTCTGAATCTCTTTTCATTCCCCTTTCCTCTGTAGACTGTAGGCTGGGATTTCCCACAATTTCCCATCTAGGTACAGTACTAATCAGATCTGTAAACTTTGAAGTGGAGGGGGAATTGACAGCTCACATTACTATCCAGAGACATGTTTGTTTGTTTTTTTGTATCAGGCCTCAAAGCTTCTGAATCAGTAGGTCTTCTGTGACCTCCAGATGCAATTACTGAGTCAGAATGTCACAGCAAATATACTCTGTAGAACTACACAGCATTCCATGATTCGTTGGACGGCGTTCTGGATTAGGAAGCGTGGATGAAGTCTGCCGAAGTTCTAGAAGCCCTCATGTGACTTTTGTTGATTTGAAAACAAAAGGGACCCCTTTCTATTGTTGTTTATCTAAACTAAGACAACATCTACAAATGGGAAAAAATTATCCCAATCCCAAACTCAGTCCTTGCTGTTTTTAGAATATGAATATGTGTGTGTGTGTGTGTGTGTGTGTGTATATAAATAAATAAATAAATTCTGGGGGGAAAATTCTGCTTGAGATCCTGGAATTATGTAAATAGTGGGATAATTAAATTATTTAATTACCGGTCTGGACCAGGTCAGGTTATCCTCCTGTGGCTCCTGTGAAATAAAATGGCTGTTTTGAGAGTGGAGATTCAGATTGCAAAAATTTCAGCATATAGGAACAGTTGTCTCATCCTGAGAATTATTATTTAAGAAAGCAGGCAAATATTACAGTAATATCCATACCTTGTTAGGTCACCTCTCCTAGTTCCTTGAACACAGAGAATTCTGTAGCATAGAGGGTTCATTTCTGACATTTTATTTTATAATAACCATCTGGTAATTTTTGCCAGAGGTTAAAAATCTGATTAAAATAATAATTAGTACTGCTTCTGCTACTGATCTCCTTGTAAATCCCCAATCTCTTTTGGCTTTGCTAAAATCTTTGGAGGCGGTGGAAGAAGAGTGAATGGCTATACCAGGTTTCAGAAACGTCTCCTTTATGCTAAATTTTGTCTGGAAATGTACATTTTCTTTTGATTCCCTGAAGAAGGATTTCTCTCCCTACTGTTCCCCCCTCCCCAGGCCTTTAACCAACTTTGAAAGGTGAGCAGATCAAAGCAGCCAGTTCTGGAGTTGCTAGACAACAATGTACCAAATACAGATGGAAAATTCATTATTCCTCTGAAAACAAATAAAAATGAACAAGCCAAAGGCTTGTTTAATGGCCTTTGGGGCTGGGCTGGATTGAACATCAGGAGCTATTTACGTATCTCAGCCCTGATGTTTATTCTGCTCTATGCTGTATTGCGCTTTGCCAGCTCTAGGCTGTGGGCTGGTTTAATTCTCATGCAGCTCACAGCTGCTTTAACTCAGCTGTACTAACAGTGAGCACTGCATGCCAATATTTCTCTCCCACTTTTCAAGCAAGGGACTACGGAGAGATAATTCTTGAAGAGGTTTATTCTAGAAAAGCATGTATTATATAATTCTTATGTGTTTCACAATAATACACAATTGTCATGTGTTACAGTTATGGGTAGAACTTCACAATAATTAGGCAACCTGTATCGAAATAGTTGATTATAGCAATAAAGAAATAAGCCAACCCAAATAATTGATGAGATAGGCAGCTGCAGAAAGTAAATGAATGAATGAATAAATAAATACATAAATAAATGTTCATTCATGGAATAATTGGAGCATCTCATCACAAATTTTAAGGTATGTAAGCAAAACACTAGATTTGATGTGTTATAAACTCACGTTTCTAAGATAAAATCACATCAAAAGTCCCATGCAGGAGTAAAGATCCTCAAACTCCTTGGTTTATTGACCACTTCATAAAGTTTCAGGTTGTTCATCAACCTCCAAACAATTATTATATGAACATAATTTAATATATGCTACTTTAACTAACAGTGCTACAAATAATAGTTAACAATATTGACCTCTTGGATAATGCCATCCATCTTTGCGAGTTGATTTCGACCACTTGGGGAACTATGATCCTAGTCCATCATCCTGCAGGAAAGCGAGGTCTGGAGATAAGGCACTGGGAAAAGTAAATTATGTTTCATTTTTGCATACTTACAACATAATAGTCATCATGGGCACCAAGCAGCTACTCATCCCTGAAAATATATGGAGATACAAATGAGGGGGTTCTTGGTATTCTCTGAACTTGCTTGTTTTCTTGCAGACGTTTCATTACCCAACACTGATGATGTTACCTAGTTTGGTAGGTAGCATCATCAGAAAATGAAACATCTGCAAGAAAACAAGCAAGCTCAGACAACACCAATTGTTGTACCATTTCAACCCTGAGCTAGAAATATTCTCCTTTATAGATACAAATGAATTTCCTAGTGATCCCATCTGTTTAGTAATGGCATGATAGTATAATCCTGATTTGTTTTACTGCTTCAAGGGTTTTTTTTCCTGATAACACTCAATAAAGAAACCAGATTTTTGACCCTTAAGCAGCTTTATCTTCTAGAAGTGTCAGACTACAACGCCTATCTTCCCCAACGGCCTGGAATGATGGATGTTGTGGGAAAGCACCATTTAAAGGAGGGCTTCTTAAACAGTGTCTCTGAGATCCCACGCTATCACTTTGGTTAATACCACAGCCACTAAAACAACATTAAAATATTATATAATCCAAGTTGCTGTACACCTTTTTTTTAACCAGAGTTTTTAATCATGAGTTTTCATTGTGATATTTAAATTTGTGATATTTTCTATTCAGTACTTTAAATTTCCCTTGGAACTAAAAATTCCCTTAGAATTGAACCAAAAGGCAGGAAAGAAATTCAATAATAAATCAAAGAAAAAATATATAGATAAAACACAAAAAAACCCCTGTCCTCAGTAACAACCCATCTTTCATAAGGGCAGCATCCAGGATGATAAGCTATCATTAGAACAGATGTTTTCTGATAATTTCTGCCCCTGACATACATTTTGCCCCTGCCAAGGAAACTGGGGATTTTATCTTTTTCTTTGTTTTAATTGTTCTCCTGTCCTTCAACAATCTTCCCTGCACAGCTCACACCATTGTTTTTTTCATTGGGGGGGGAGTGTCTTTTGTGTTGTGACGAAGTATTTGGTAGATACTTTGGGATGGATTGAATGTGCAATGTTTTTTGGCCTTTCAATCTGTAGGCAGAGCTCATTGCAACTTTCCTTTCTGACATTTTAAGGCTTTGCTATGTTGCTTCCATGTTGCTTCGGAGCTTTTTCCTTCAAAGCAATATTCTTCTGAGTGACTCTATTCTTTAGGATTCTTAAGAAGGCCTTGTTTTCTGCAGCGTTCAGTTCAGCTCTCCCAGTCTTATCTTCACTGGAGAGATGTTATTCTCTTCCATGAGGTCAGCACACTTACCATAAACCTCAGTTGGTTTTCACTTTGTGTTGCAGGCTCTTCAAATTGCTTCTCTCTCAATGAAGCATCATCACCTTTGCTTCCTCCCTGTCCCTTTTGGAATTGAACAAGATGTGGTCAATCCCCTTGTTGTACCATGGGTACAATGATGCTCTTCTTCAGCTATGATAGTTTGGTTGGATTTGTCTGGATGGCTGGATTGGGAAGCACCTCAAGTTGATCTTAGAAGCTTGCTCAGTTTGATGGAAGAAAGGCATATCTTTGTCCAGGACCATCTGCAGAGTGTGATTTAAAACAACTCAAGATGGTGACCATGACAGTACAATCAAAACTCTACCTGGTTTTTTTATGCATGTTGTGTGTGCGATACATATTAAAAATGGGCAAAACTTTGATTCCACCATTGTAGCCGCCCTCATGACTTTTTGACCACACTCTGCAGATGCTTTTTCAGGAGGCAATTGGACTTTCTTGTTTTTACTTTGAAGATGTTTCGCTTCTCATCCAGAAAGCTCTGACAGGATAGTGGGGAATGGAATCCTGTCAGGGCTGAAGCAGCTTCTTGGATGAGAAGCGAAACATCTTCAAAGAAAAAACAAGAAAGTCCAGTTGGCTCCTCAAAAAGCATCTTTGGGACAACCATGACCTGGATGACCGAGAATCTCTGCAGACTCTGTAGACAGTCCTGTCTTGTCACCTTTGAGTGACAAATTGAGAGTTACACTTCACACACAAGAACACAAAGTCAGGATCAGGACAAAGAAATAAGTGGGAATTAGAACCAAAATTATATTGGCCTTAATTTATGTTTGAAACTATATCAATGAATAAATGTAATTACGTGGCTTTCCTCATAGGGCCAAAGGGCTGAGGAAGGACACAGAAACAGTTTGACCTCAGGAGTTTCAAGGCCTCCATTACATTCCACTTCCTGGCTTCTGGAATGTCTTCGTTCACTCCTTTGGCCAAATTCTGCTGATGTAAAATAATAAAAGGGGCCACATAGATATTCTCCTTGTGTCACATTAAACATCACATGCAGTAGCTTCTGAAGGAACAAAAAGTCCCTTACAGATCTCACATTGCCACCACTACATCCTACTTTATTAACTGGCATCGCAGTATTCTTTAAGAGACTGTAGTTTTAAAATGTCAGAAAGAAGACAGATAATGTGGTTATTTTAATAGTATAACCCTACTTCAACTTTAAAAAGGGGTTGGGTTTTTTTTCTTTTAAAGATAACGTCTCTCTGGGAGACGAATAATCTATCAGGGGCTAGATGTCAGAAGTAGATGGGAGTGAAGTGTATGGTGCTTAATATTAATTTCCTCTGTCTGCTCTGGTTTATTTTTGCTGGACCTATTCACATCTCAGTGTGTCTCACAAAAGTTCTCCGCTACAGCAGTGTTCGGTGTCAGCCAAACTTATTTCTTTCTTTTCTGTCTCAAAGCTGGATTGCAAACATTATGACAACTTTCCATGGCAATTTAAAATTTATATTCCATTCTATAACACCAACTGCACTGATTGAAGTCAGTGGTTTCATTGCTAGAAATTTCGATACAATATAGAACCTATAATCGAAAACAGAATAATCAAGATGCATTGAATTCTAAATCACAGAAAATAACAAATGAGAATATTTTATTAATTAAGCCAAAAAAGAAAATTAAATTAAATTAAAACTAGAAAGAAAAGCAGGAAAACCAAAAAATAAACATGTGAGATTTGTGAATGTGAAAACAACATTAATTTAGTTCTAAATATTAAAGTATCTTATTTAATTTAAAATTTCAGTTGGTTATTGAAATCAAGACAATATTGCAATAATTAATAGCAATAGGCAGTGTGGCATAAATTATAAATCAGCGTGAGAGACTACAATTATTTTTGCTTAATGTAAAAATTCTATGCTTTTTAGCAAATCATAAAAAAAATTAACACAATATACTAGAAGAAAATCTAAGCTTCAGATATAGTACAAGAACATATGTAGAATTATCATCCAAGAATGGTTTCCATGTTGAATTGAATTTATACCTGATTTGTTTTCAATTACAATATTTTTGACATTGATATATATTCCCACAAATTAATTTGCCCCTCTTCTACAGATAGAATTATACATTCTAACAAGAAACACAGTTCTAGCAGCTGTTACAATATTCAAAGCCAGTTTGTTATACTTTATAGGAATATAAGATTTGATAATGTTTAATAGAAAAACATTATCAAAATTGTTTAATTTTGTTAAATAGTCTTCCAGGATTGTTGGTTTTTAAAGCATTGCCATGGGGAAAAAGTGATCCAACCTGTCTATTGTCTTTCCAATAATTTCTAAAGAATGAATTAACTACTTTTACTATCAGTACTAAATACTATACCATAATAAAACATGGCATAGTACTTTGCTTATTGCCAGGTGTTTGTTTTGGTGATCCTTAAGATTAATTTTAGATAACTTGACAGTTTGCTGTAGGGTACTAAACTGGCTCTGGGCATTCACCCCAATACCAAGCAGGTTAGCTTCCAAAACTCTACAGGAAATAGAATTATGAGATTTTGTGCAACACTTGTATGGACCAGGCTGAGAATTAATGCAACTTTGACATTGTCTCTTTCCTTGTCCCATTCTGCAGTGGAAAAAACATGTTCCATTTTTGTTCCAAAGCTCTAGAGAATTGGTATGCTTTCCTATGGGAAAGACGCCATTGCTTTCAGGTTTGGCATACCTCTTCAAATTTGAGAACTGATTTGTCATTCTAGGCCCCATGCTCATTTGTGATCAAAAGAAAAAGAGAGGGAAACTCTCATTGAGGAAGGTTACAAAACAGTGAAGAAGGCTGATCCAATGTTGCTGTCTACTCTTTGGCCATTTCCATATTTGCCATCATGACCAAATAAGAATATATCATATATAAATCAGAATGATTTAGAGTACTGCCTGGTATGGACTATTTAATTATTATTGGTGGGTTTTTCCCTCCTTTCTGCTCTAGCATACATATTGTGCCTCAAGTCCTAAAGGGAAAAATCCAACTGAGTGAGGCATTACTGAGACTAAGGCAGTGTTAGTTATGGAGGCAGCAGAATTCCCCTAGGGCCAAATCAAGAAATACATCTAAAATAAGTGTGAGATAATGCATACTGCCATTCATTGTAAATAAAACTTTCATTCGTTATAAAGGATGGATTATGCGGCACTAAAAACTGAAAATCAATTTCTACATTTGGTTTTCCTATTACTACTTTATGTGAATTGGTCCACTTGGGGAGACATGATGGTTAAACATTTGCGCTACCCTGTTCTTTATGTTGCTTTAGATTTCCTCTCATTGAAAAATTACAGGCACACAGTAGGTTTCTTCAAAATCACACACATTTATTTTTCTGCAAGTCTTTATTAAACCCCCTGCCGTCTGTAGAATATGAAGAACTCAGCACAGTCTCACAATATTTTGTCTGGGATGTTTATTTAGCAAGAGAGCACCAATGAGGTTTTAATAATACTGACTTTGCTGTCTTCAGAAAAGCCTTTCTCTGGAGTGATATACAATTTTGGAAAACAAATCCACTTCCATACTAGCAAAGCCCTGCTCTTGAATGTTACACAATGTTTGAAAACAAAATTCTACATGGAATAGAACAACAAAATACTACATAGAGTCAAAGAAATTTCAGACCACAACATGTTTTCTGGCAGGTTGTGGCCAGCACCACTATAATGCTTCTCGTTGCTGGCCACTTTCATGAAAATGGACAATCCCCTTTGGTCATTTGTTTACACATTACTGTAAACTGAGGGAAGGGAAAGCACATTCAGAATTGCAAGATTTTGTTGCTAAGGCTGCTACAGTAAAAGTAGCAATAGCAATAGCCCTTAGACTTACAGTATATATCGCTTCATAGTGCTTTAGAGCCCTTTCTAAGATTCAGCGTATTGCCACCAACAATCTGGATCCTCATTTTACTGACCTCAGAAGGACGGAAGGCTGAGTCAACCTTGAGCCCCGTCTGGATCGAATTTCAGGCTGTTGGCAGTTTGCCTGCAATACTGCATTCTAACCACTGTGCCACCAATGATAGATAGTTATAACTATCAACCAACATTTAGAATGCAATATCACGGTAATTTATGAACTTGAAAAAAAATATTTATTTATTTTAATTCTGCCCTCATACCACATAATCCTTCCTCTTTCTAATTTCCCCACAACAACAAACCTATGAGGTAAGTTGGGCTGAGAGAAAATGACTGGATAACCAGCTGGCTTTCAGGTCTAAGGCAGGACTAGAACTCAGAATCTCCTAGCTTCTAGTATCTTAACTGCTAGATCAAACTGGCTTTTGTTTTCTTAGTAAAATTAAGTTTTACTAGTAGATGTGGCAATATGACAGAAGATTAGCTGAAAAGAAACTGGAAAAGACTGTAAAATATAAGAACGTAACTGAAATACAGAGATTATGGAATAAACCTACAAAAGTCTTCTCTATAGTTACTGGAACATTAGGAGCTCTAACAATAGAATTATCAGAACAGCCCCCTAAATTAGAAGTATTTCACCTCAGCACATTCAGCTTACAACAAACAGCTTTGCTTGGTTCACATATTATATGTACTATAATATGATTATATTTGGATAATTCTTAACTCCCCCCAAAAACTACTTCTATATTCCTTTCCTCTTGATTTGTCAATCTGCCATTAAAATTCCTTGTTCTGAAACAGAAGTTTAAATAAATGAAAAGACATTTATTGTGTGTGTTTAGACATGATAGCTAAACAGATCAAGGCAGTGTGTGTATCTCTGAATATTGCAGTGGGGAGAATATATCATCGTTATGCCCAACTTGTGAGATTTCAAAAACCTCTCCAGGCAAGTGGACATAAAATGCTAGCCATTGAGAGCTGTTTGATTCGAAGCAACATTATCCAATGCCTATGTGTGATTTTGAAAGTTAACATCTAGTAGTGGAAACTGGGCAATGCATAATACAGGCCATTCTGATTATGAGCACACAAGAAAGTTCAGTTAGAAATGTATTTTCATTTTTGCCCTTGAAATTACGTGTTCCAGATAAAACCAGAATATTTGATGGAATTTAGACAAGGGCACAAGGGAGGAAGAAACTTCCTTTTGTTAGGTTTTTCCAAATATCTTAGCAGCTAAAATTCCTTTGGAGTGTCCTGTCCTCCATCAATTTAGTCTTACTGCTTTGGAGTCATGTTTGACAGAATTGAACTATCACCTTTTGACCCTGGTGGGACTTGCATGAAAAAGATCCATTTAATTGATCATTACAATCTTTGCATTTTGATCATGGACAGAAGCTCCCAGTTTCCTTTTAAGATTGGTATAGGGTCAGTGTGATAGCAGGCGGTCATTGCCCCAGACTTTTATCTGTTTCCCTCTTCCTTAGTTAATGTGTGTCAGTCCATGTCAAACATCTTCAAAACCTATCATGTAGGACAGAAATGTACAGTCTGGCATAGAAGATAATATTCATGATTCACTGCTGAATAAATGAACCCTTCAAAACATATTGGTATGAAATCTCAGGTGGAAAGTAAACTTTGAAGAAGAAAAAATCATTTTGTAATGACTGTGTTTTAACTTGCATTGCTTTATGCCAGAGGTGGGGAACTAGGGCCCTTTTATGGCTCAGGAATTCTGGGAGTTGAAGTCCACAAGTCATAAAAGGGCCCTAGTTTCCCACCCCTGCTTTATGCAGTGAAGACATTAAGAGCAGAACTGGCTTTTGCTTATCCTGATAAATTAGCTTCTTAGAAATATGAAAAGCAGCTTTATCCTAACGGATGTTTCTTTGGAGCTTAAAACATTCAAAGCAACCATTTCACACTTAGAAGGTTGCAAGCGCAAACATTTTGCACAACCCTAATATCTCATTTATTTAAAAAAACATTAATGCTCCTGCGTTTATATGTAGTAACAAAACAGCATTACTGTTGAAAGAGAAGTAGAAAAAGAAAACTCAGGAGATATAGGATGAGTGGGTTGCCACATATCACTGACTTAGGCCTTGTTGATTTATTTCTTTATTTTTAATCTCATTGTAAACTGCCAACAGTTTTATGAGCCAGGAGGGAAAAAATATTGTAAAAGACAGGATGTACTTTTAAAAAATGTTGAGTATTTTGAAAATAAATATGTTCAAGCAAACAGGATCACAATTCTTATACGATCTGGGCCAGCCTCGCCAAGGGACAGCCTTATTATAAATAAATTCATTCTGAACTTCTTAAACCTGTAATTTGGCACTGAAACTTATTTAGATCAAGCCTGTATAACGCTTCAGTTTCCTGGAATAAATGTAGTCTACCAAATACAAATATCAAGAAGAAATGTTTTGCGTTCATATATCAAGTAACCTCTCTTCAGTTTACATACCTGATATAAACGAAAATAAAGAAATCAGGGTCTCTGTTCCCTGAAGCTGTGACAGGTTCAAATGGATTAGACTGAGCAAATGCCATGCGCTCAGGTGACTGGTGTCTGTATCTGTAGAGACATATGATGCTAATAGCCTAAATAAGTTCTTCATTTCTGTTAATGCTCAGATACAATAAGAGCGCAGGAGCCAGGCTGAATCAGCCTTCAGGCCTACCTAAATTGCCACTCCACTTCAGCTGTGGCTAACTGGATATTCCAGGGAAGACAGAAAGGCGGACGCAGAGTTGCCCACAACTGCCCGTAGCCATCACTGCATAACTACGTTGCAAAGGGGTTGATGGGTAACCATGGGTTGATGGAAACACCTCCGAAATTCCGACTGTGCATTGAGTGGACATGCACATACTGCATGCTGATTGGTTGATCTGACTTCCTGCTCTATGCTTTGCTGTTTGAGTGCCCGTAGCCAGAAAATTCACGAATGTTTATGAATGCAGCCGTCTACGAAGGACGTCGCCTATGTTCCCTCATGTGCAATGCCAGAGAAGTTTACTTCACTCTTGAGAGGTGAGAGCAAAGGGCAGTAGCAACAACTCTGAAAGGAGACCCAAAGGCAACAGCATAATGACTTGCATTACCAGAAAACTGAAAGGAAAGATCATCTGACAGAGGTGATAAACACAAAGCCATCATCGCTAATAGCCGTCGATAGCCAAGGTTTCTACAGTAAGAGCTTCCAGACTAATAGACTGCTCTCAGGATAATCCCAAGAGTGACATTAGACTCACACTTGATTGTATGCCTCTTTTTCTAATGCAATTATTTGTGTGAGATATAAAGGCAAGACAGTGAAAGTGCTAGAGGATGTCTGCATTTTGTTTTGTCAAATATTATAGCCATGAAAACGTATTAAAATTAATAAACAAATAAATAAACCTGAGATCTGACAGATGTCTAGGAGGCTCAGAAAAAAGATGGGGGGGGAGGGGAAACTGCAACAGAGAAACACAGCAGGAATAAAAATATCAAAAAATATTGAAACAGCAGTTTAACAAGAACTACAACAAAAAGTCCTTTATAAAAATAATGTTCCTCACAACTTCTGGAAGATACCTAGTGAGGAAGTTAGGTGTTAGTTACTCTGAAGTAACTCTGAATTTCAAAGCAAGGGGCAACTATTGAAAATAGCACCACAGAGACTATTAAAATACAAAGAGGATGATTTCAGCCTGTAGAAACATGGATATGGTACAATGTGATCCTTCAAAAATGATCCAGGTCTAAACAGTTTTAACGATTGCTACCAGCACTTTGAACTGTATCTGGAAACAAATTGAAATTCCTATAGGTCCAGCCAGTCAGCCAGCCAGCCAATCAAAATGTCCATTTCCCAGTATAAAGTCATTGACCAAACAGGACTGAATGGATTTACCCAGAACAATCTGAAACTGTGATATCCATGAGAACCTTTCTAAAAAAATATTATACTGTATTAGATTGTCCTAAGTTCCGATGCTCTGAGTTCTACTATGTCATAGAAACAAAAATATATGTCTAGTATTAGATATTGAAATGCCTATTTATCATGATTAGATCCAGAATGGACATTTACTAGACTCCATCTGAACCAGTCAGCTTCAGAACTTATTTCTAACACAGAGAAGACTATATCTTCTTGCCTGCTATCTCTGAAAGAAATTGAATATGAACTGCCTGCCTGAAAGAAGAAATGACTACTCCAGTTCACAACACAAACTTGGCATAAACTTACATCAAAATTCAAGGTCAGATGACTTTCTGCCAAAAGTCAGGTTTCAAAGTTCTCAGTCTGGACTGATGAATCTGTTAATTTTTATTGATCCATCCATCCATCCATCTTATCAACATCTTGTTCCACTTAGGAAAATATTTGATAATTTGAGTACAATTTTGAAAAAAATGAGCGAAATAAAATATCCATCCCCATTTGCCAGTAAACCTTGTGCCATCCTCTTGCTCTCTTTACTTGCATTATTTTGTCTATCGAGTAGTCACTATAGGGCTTGTTGGGAATTGGAAATAGTTACATGACATTTAGGACCCAAGTTTAAGATAGCTAAAATAACATGAAAGATATAGATGGATGAATGGATATCAATAGTAGTAGCAATTGCACGGACTTATATACTGCTTCATAGTGCTTTACAGCATTCTGTGACTGGTTACAATTTCACCATTTTACCAACCTCAGAAGGCTGGAAGGTTGAGTCAACCTTGAGTACATTAGTACGTGCAACTCTGTTAACAATCATGGAACTCCAAAATCTTTTGAGAAGGTTCCTTTGCTTGCCAATTGTATGATATCTGAGTCACTTTTCCTAGAACTACATTATGTATTTTTCTCAACAAAAGTAGGATAATTTTTAAATAGTATTATTATGTTTGTTTTTTCCAGTCAGTTGGAAAGATGCATTAAAAATGTAAAGAATGAATGAATACTATTATACTAGATTTTGCTTCCTAATCATACTTGGGATGTGATAAGATCTCAAGAAGAGGCCTGTGTTAGACCAGTTTTTCTCAATCCTGACAACTTTAAGATATGTAGATTTTAACCCCCAGAATTCCCCAGCCAGCCATATGGATTAGGGAACTCTGGGAGTTGAAGTCCATGTATCTTAAAGACACCAAGATTGAGAAACATTGTGTTAGACAATAGTAAATCAGTCAATGGGAGAAGAAATATTAATCCAGGGGAAGGACATATATTGTTAAAGTCATTTTTTATGACTTTATAGTTGAAGTGGATCTTTCTGATATATGACTTGACCCCAAATAGATAAAATTTTGTACTTTCCTACAATATTTCACTGTCTTATATAATACCGATGAAGTAATTCCACATTGTAGGCAGAGTTGGCCTGCAATACTGCATTCTAACCACTGCACTACCAGTGATAAATAATTATAATGCGCTCACACACACACACACACACACACATACAGAAAGAAATATATGTGAAAAAACATGTTTGTTTCTGTCTTTCTCTGGGTTATGTCTATCTTTCTGTCTGTCTGTCTATCTATTTGTCTGTCTGTGTCTTTCTGTCTCTCTCTCTCTGTCTCTCTCATTTTATATTATAAAATGATTTTCTATTATAATAAAAGTAATATATATCATCTAATTATATTCCATGTACCAGGAGTTGTAACTCTACTACATGTTGAAATATATGCCTCCTGCCTGATTTATTAGCACTCACCCAGAAACTCTCTTATTTTCTTTTGCTTCAGAGCCACCAAAGCTGCACCGATTTTATAAGCTAATTTAGATCATTTTGGTCTCTAAGCCAACAAATTGCCAGCCATATTATCAGTTTACCAACATAAGAAAACAAAAATTGCTTTCATTTGCTTGTTGTTCATGCTCCGGCTGTGCAATTATTTGTGGGTTTTACAGGCCACCACCGAGCTGAGGAATAAAGACTCGCAATGTGTGAAACCCAACAAATGGCAGCTTTGTCCTCTGGCGACCTCAAAGGCTGGTGTCACAGTGATTATCTACTCTTATGTCAACGTTACTTCAACAGGGCCTCAGCAGCAGTGAGAAACTCTGGGGAGGGCCAAGCACTGCCAAGTAGAGCGAAGAGAGCGAATGATCTGAGGGGATCATGCCATGCATACTGATGGCCAAAGAGAACCTTAGCCTCTGTTTCCAAAGATTCTTGGCTGGTAGCTAGAGTCATTAGTGCCGCCCTATGTAAACCAGGACTATGGTTTTCCCAGTTGCAATGTACGGCTGTGAAAGTTGGACCATAAGGAAGGCTGAGCGCCAAAGAATGGAAGCCTTTGAACTATGGTGCTGGAGAAGACTCCCGCGAATCACTTGGACTGCAAGGCGATCAAACCTGTCAGTCCTAGAGGAGATCAACCCTGACTGCTCTTTAGAAGGCCAGATCCTGAAGACGAAACTCAAATACTTTTGGCCACCTAATGAGAAGGAAGGACTCACTGGAGAAGAGCCTAATGCTGGGAACGATTGAGGGCAAAAGAAGAAGGGGACGGTGGAGAATGAGGTGGCTGGATGGAGTCACTGAAGCAGTTGGCCCGAGCTTAAATGGTCTCCGGGAGATGGTAGAGGACAGGAAGTCCTGGAGGAATGTTGTCCATGGGGTCGTGATGGGTGGGACTAACAACATCAATGTAAACCAGCCACTATGGCTATGAGTTTACCAAGCAATCTAAGAGCTCTTTAATCAATCGGAATAGAGTTGGAAGAGAGCTTGGAGGTCTTCTAGTCCAACCCTCTGCTCAAGCAGGAAACCTTATACCATTTCAGACAAATGGCTGTCCAGTCTCTTCTTAAACACACCCAGTGATGAAGCACCCACCACTTCTAAAGACAAGCCATTTCACAGGTTAATTGTCCTCACTGTTAAGAAGTTTCTCCTTAATTCCAGGTTGCTTCTTTCCTTGATTAGTTTCCATCCATTGTTTCTTGTCTTGCCTTCTGCTGCTTTGGAAAATAAGTTGTCCCCCTCTTCTTTGTGGCAGCTCTTCAAACACCGGCATACTGTTATCATGTCACCCCCAGTCCTCCCTTTCTCTAAACTGGGCATACCCAATTCCTGCAGCTGTTCTTCAAGTCCTAATCAGATTTTAGCAGGTGACATGCTTGCAAAGGGAAACAGGTTGCTTGCCATTTCTCACAAAACCAACAGCAGTTTCCAAACTACAGCCTCTTTCTTCATTTCCCCCCCCACCCCCAAAGTATTGCTTCCCATTCTATCTTCAGTGAAGTGGCCTCTTCCAGTTACTACTCCATGGTCATTTTGTCCTGGGCTGCAGGAGAGACCAAACACTTGGTATCCCCAAATGTATCTCTTCACCTTATTTCTGACAGGTCCTTCAGAAAAAGTGCTAAACTGATTGCTTAAACACAGGTTTAGCGGATCATCAAAACGGTCGTTTAAAAATGAAAAGAGTGGGTTCTTCTGGCAGCACTAGTCCCATGTATACAGGTAGTCCTGCATTTATGACCACATATGACCACAATTGAGCCCCAGATTTATGTCGTTAAATGAGACCTCTGTTAAGTGAGTTTTGCCCCATTTTATAAACTTTCTTGCTTGTCAGAAGGTCGCAAAGGGGGAAATCACATGACCTTGGGACACAGCAACAGCCATAAGTAGGAACCAGTTGCCAAGCATCTGAAATTTGATCACGTGACCATGGGGATGCTGCAAAGGTTGTAACTGTGAAAAACAGTCATAAGTCACCTTTTTCATTGCCGTTGTAACTATGAACTTGGTGAAACGTTGTAAATTGAGGACTGCCTGTATAAAGCTCCTGTATAAACAAAGGTCCAAGGTCCCAGCACGGTGGAAGGATTGTGAGAAGGATTGGGGCTTTTCCTCCTGCTTAATCAAACGCTCCTCCATACCTGTGCTAGGCAGGCTATTACTGAACATGGCTTTAGCGTTCATTCAAAAGAGCCCTAGGCCTGAATTCAGAAATAGCCTGGGTAAGAGGTTATAGAGCACCTCTGAATTTCTGACCGGTTACTTGGGAAATCTGAAAAATATCTAAACTATCGATTTCATTTAGGATGTAGATTTATTTCTTCAGAAGGTCTTCAGGGAGTAAAACAAGAGCAAAGAACCTTCTGTAATTCTAAAAGAAAGCAGTAAAGAAGGGAGGCAGGTAGAAGAAGAGAGCCTGGACAATAAGACATTATCCTAGGATGAGTCCTCATTGATTGTGTGATGTCATTGCAGTTGTGAACAATTTTTACATATCTGTATGCCAGCAGTGTTGTGTCTTTGCACGCAGAAACATTTCATAACAGCGAATGCCACTCGGGAATAAAACAAAACATTGTCTTACTCTGAAAGGGGTGTTTTGTGCTCTTGTTAAAGGATTCTTAGCTCACTCTGCCACCCAACACTGCCACTGAAAGGCAATGGAGCTTGGCCACCATGACAAGGATAGAAACAATAGAAAAAATTGGCAGTTTTATTATCTTTTATTTTTGTATATTTATTTTCTATATTGTTTAAGCATGCTTAAGAATGACAGGTGAGGAATGGTGAAGAATGCTCATTCTTTTGTTTGTTAGCATGACAGCTTCCCAATGTAATGTATTGTTTTTCAATTAAAGAATCTTTAAAAAGGACAGAGGACAACAGAGAAAACATTCCATAGATGGATCTAAGGCTTATAGATGGATTTCTGTAAAATTATCTTTGGCAATTTATGCTAAAGTTATTTCCCTTTTTCCTCCCTTGTGCTGACATTCACCATCATTAATAGTGAAATCATTGAACTGGTATCAACTGTGTTTTACTTTTGCTACCCGGCATTTAAAAAGGGTATGGAATTAGTTGATATAGTATGTACACATATAGTGTTAACAGGTCTAAGGAGCTTTCTTTTGTTCAGAAATCCAGAGAAAAGCACTTGAACGTATAGCAATATATTATTTGTATATTGTGGAAAGTGGGCCTGAAGATCAAAGAGGCATTACTATTAAAGCCACATTATGAATTCAAGACTTCCCAAGAACAGATGTGAGCGTTCAGGCTTCCAGTTCACATTTCTCCAAAGCAATGATGTCTATTAATCTATGAACTTCAGAATAAAGTAAATTCCAAGAAGTCTTGCTCTAAAAGTGCATGTGGTTGCAATCTTTTTATAGTTCCCCATAAGAACTCAGTCCCAGTTCAGAACCAATGCTTGACCTCACCATTCCCATGATGACATCAGTGTTCAAATCTGAGCAGAGGCGGACTGCACTTACTTTGACAAGCAGGTTGCTGGTTGTGAGTGTGTGCGCGCGCTAAAGATAAACAGAAGTGCACTTCCTGTAACAAGTTCCTAGAGTCTTTTTTCTAATGTTACATAGCCATAAACCCAAAAAAAAAAGCCATTCATTACTGAGACAGAGAATTAAAAACGTGATGAACAGATAGGGGCTCAGATGGGAAGTATAGAGCTGCCAACTTTTTTTTTTGCCTTAACTACCGGGCTGTATGAATGACAAGTCAAAATTCAGCCTTATAATTTTCTTTTACACACAGATGTCTTTCATAAAGAGAGAGAGCAGCTTTATAGGAGATAACCAGGGTTTGGACCTGTCCTATTACCAATTAAATTGAGATGTCTCCGGAGAAAGACAGACACTCAGCTAGATGAATTGGCCTTATTGTGGTAGTTGTCCAAAAATCCGATTGGCTATTGAAGAAATAGGCCACAATTTACTATCTTTCTTGGTTCTTAAGCCAATGTTGGAATGCAGTACTGCAGGTTAATCCACTGCTCACTTCAGGAGTTTGATCCTGACTGGCTCAAAGTTGCCTTCCATCCTTCTGAGGATGGTTAAAATGAGGACCCAGATTGTTGGGGGAAAGAGGCTGACTCTGTAAACTGCGTAGAGAGGGCTGTAAAGCACTATGAAGCGGTACATAAGTCTAAGTTCTACTGCTTCTCCAAAGAGACAAAATGGCACTAGTAATATAACTTGCAATAAAGATCATTCTGGAACCTCAAGTAGTCCTTGGATTAGCCTTAATGTCACAAACAACTGTTAAGACCATCACAAATGGTTCACAAATGTTTCCACTAAGCCCAAAGCAAATAAACCAGATTATGTCATGATGTAATATATAAATTTAGCAATATTGTAAGCTTGGCTAACTATTGCCAATACTTACTACTTTCACACGGTCGATGACCCTGAGCTGCAACAAAAGGCACAATCTAACCATGATATAATAATCCTTGTTTCTGTTGCATCCCTGCCATATTGCTTCTGATTCCCAACCATTACTTGAAGGAATTAAGTTATCCATATCTGTTCCAGAGTTCAAGTTTTGTTTTCCCTCTCCCAGATGTTTTCTTTCACAAATGCAATGTGATACTATTCAGTCAGTAGCATGGTGATTGAAAGCAGGTGGGATTGGTTTACCTCCTAATGGCGAACTTTCTATTGGACACTTTGGGCAACTCAAGTATTTCTCCTCTACTCAAGTTCCTGGATATTGTTCTCCATAACTATTTGGTTTGGGGCAGCAGAAAAGTCAGGTTCTCTACTAGAGTCTCCTATATAGAGTGAGTGCAGAAAAGAGCAACAAAGATGATTTAGCCTGGAGGCTAAAAGAGTTACAGGAATTGGGTATCTCTAGTGAAAAGAAGGACTAAGGTTGACATGGTAGCAGTGTTCCAATATTTGAGGGGCTGCCATAAAGAAGAGGGGGTCAGCCTATCTTCTAAAACACCAAAAGGCAAGGCAAGAAACAATGGATGGAAACTAATCAAGGAGAGAAGCAACCTACAACAGTGAAAACAATTAATTAACAAGTAACCAGTAGAACGGCTTGCCTTCAGAAGTTGTGGGTGCTGGACTGGAGAACCACTTGTCTGGAATGGTATAGGGTCTTAGACTAGAAGACCTCCAAGGTCCCTTACAACTCTGTTATTGTGTTATTGTGTTATCGTATCATACTAATTTTACAAGAGGGATAATCCATGCCAACAACTAAGGGATAGGCAGGCTGTATGATGTTGCTATAAAAGAGAGAGAGTTCATGGCGCAACCTTGCCATTATTTTTGCAGATGGGTTTAACAGTCTACTGAAAAGCACTAAACTTGCAGCCGAACATAACTTGAAAAGCACGCATTAGTTGGGGAGTGCCAGTGGAAAATTTTCCTCTATATATGTATTTCAGCTGTTAATTCACAGCTGATATGTATATAGGGGAGAATGCGTAGTATGGTGGAAGACTGCCTTGCTTTTTGCAATGGGAGGGTCTGCTATGGAGAGGGATTCTCTTCTGCTGATTATTGCAGCTCTCATCAGTGCTGGTTGGCTGGTATGCCAGTTAATGTAATACAGGAGGTTTTGTTCTTCGAAAGGGCATGGAAGAGATTCTGTTGCTCAGCCCAGATGTTTGAGTCTAGTTTCTACTCACATTGGAGGTCAGAAGGAGCAACCGATGTTACTTATTTTTCTTTTCTTATGCAGAGATAAAAGGAAGATTTGCAACCATTTTTGTGATCTTCTGCAAGGGGTTAAAACGTGATTCTACGGCCTTGCATGGAGGGCACAGGGGAGAATGCAACTGTGGGGCTGGCTGGCCTCATGAGAACCCCCACCAGCCCTTGTATTAACCAATGCTAAGTGCTCATCTGGGATTTTTTTCTACCTTTTTCAAATGTTATAATGTTATAATTTTTAAAAAAACCACAAGTTAAAATAATGTAATATTTTAATGTCTATGTCAAGCCCCAGGGAAATCAGAAAATCCAGGCAATTCAAATAGTATAAAGATTTATTGCAAGCTTAAGCTCTCTACAAGAATCTGAACTACTAATGGTCAAAGCAAATTGGCGGTAGATAGAGGTCAAAGGAATTCAAGGGCTGGGCTTAGATCTTTTGTGGGCATGAAGGACTCATGCCCACAGGAGATCTAACGATCCGTTTGACCTGTTTGAACTGATGACTTGTTTGACCTCTCCCTCAGGCTCAGCCTAGTCATCTCCTACAGTCAATTTCAAACATTATGTATTGTTTATACTGTACACTGCCCAGAGCCCCTCTCTGAGGTAGATGGGCAGTTTAGAAAAAGGAAATATAAATAAAGTACACTTTTGTTAGTTCTTTGTATTCAGGTAGCCATGTATGTTTATTCATCTCAAATACTAGCTGGCCAGGATAGGTTTGAATTCCAGAAGAAACATTTATATTATCTTGTTCTAGGTGATGGTTCCAAAGGACTACAGTTCCATACATTTTTATAGCTTCCAACAAAGCTTGGCTGATGCAACCTTGTCCCTTTTCTCATATCTCCTAGTACTTTCCCATCAGATTGTCAGTAACTTAACCAATTAACATGAGAACTATCTGTGGTTTTAGGAAGCATCTTTTGTTATGACACCTGTATCTTGTCATATCTTCTTCAAATTGGAATATGCCTGAACAAATATTTGCCTCTTTGACCATGAGTGGGTCTTACAGAGTCCTTTATTCAATCATCATAATTCATACAAATATGTGGTATAAAGCTATACATTGTCACAATAATGTGTATAGTTCCCACAACATTATATCCCAAGGAACATCAATGACATGAATATATGTTTCATTGATTAATATATTATGGATGATTAACAATCTAACTGAAATATTGGGCTAAAACCCATTGTCTCCAGGTCAGACCTGGAAGTGGTGATCCTGGTTGTTATATTGATTATTTGACTTACGACTACAATTGAGCCAAAAATATCCGTTGCTGAGCAAGACAGCTGTTAAGTGAGTTTTGCCCCATTTTACAACTTCTCTTGCCTCAATTGTTACATGAATCACTGCAATTGTTAAATTAGTATTGACTTTGCTTGTCAGAAGGTCGCAAAAGCCAGTTGCCTAACATCTGAATTTTGATCATTTGGCCATGGAGATTTTCTATTTTGCTATGTCAGAGTGCACACAGTGTGACTAGGTGAGATAACCCAGGAGCAAATACAGCACACAAGTATGTATTTACATATAGTGGTTTTATCCCTACAAAAGCACACAAGTACTTTGATAGTGGCCTTGAACAAACAGCAATTAGTAATCAGCTACACCACGGAAGCACATATGGAGAGAGAGATATGCCCTCACAGGATCTTTCATATATTACAGCCTCTTAAAGATGTAGCAGTCAAATAACCCTGCTGACTCATTGCTACCATTGCATCATCATTATAACATTACAGTATTACAGCATTACAACATTAGAGTAGCTGGTCAGCTATTAAATCATCACTACCCTGACATGCTATTTTGACCTTATTACTAACAAAGAAGAGTTTCTTCCAACAGAGTTTCTCCTGCAATCTACATAACATTGTCGCACGCAAAATATTCCAACTTGCAGGTCATATTCTCCAAGTGGAGAACGATCGAATCCTGAAGATGGCAAAGAGATGGACAGCCCTGATGGCAAATGACCAGGAGGAAACCTTTGAAATACATAGCGAAGAACGTTCCTGGAAGACTTAAAGACTCTAAACATCACATGGGAAGACACTGAAGTACTTGCCAAAGAGCGAAAATTCTGTAGATCCCTTGCTGCCCAATATGCTACATGGGAGGATCTAAGTCTATAGACCATGGGGATGCTGCAATGGCCATGTGAAAACCGGTCGCTCTTTCCAGTGCCATTGTAAGTTTGAATGGTCACTAAATGAATGACTGTAAATCAAGGACTACCTTGACTATGATTGAGAATAATTTATGGGACAGTGCTAAAGTTTGGGTTAAAATATGGTAGGTTCCTTTTGTGATACCTTCTCTCTTTCTGCCAAGACTCTCCCTCCGACATTCTTCTTCATCCTGAGCAAAATAATTGGGAGCAAATAATTTCTCTTCCCAGAAATTGGTGGGTGGCTTTGCTTGTCAAGGAATATGGAAATTAAGATGAGAGCTCCAGACCCTAAAACTTCACTTGAAGGTTGAGTTAATGAAAAAGACAGTAAGGGTTCTAT
The DNA here is from genome assembly GCA_032468155.1 of Oxyrhabdium leporinum. NCBI lineage: Eukaryota > Metazoa > Chordata > Lepidosauria > Squamata > Cyclocoridae > Oxyrhabdium > Oxyrhabdium leporinum. The sequence goes on along the minus strand of JANHFL010006915.1, from coordinate 146,889 downwards.
TGAGAGTGATGTAGTGAAGAGATTAGGAGCCTGAAGGCTGCGTAAGGTTTTGCACATGTTGGTAGGCACAGTTCAAAAGTAAGCAAGGCCAGGACTCATTCACAGGAGGCTCTAAGGGTTTTAAGGGGTGAAATAGCTGCCTTGCAAGGTTTATAGCATGTGTTTTGCCCTTTAACCTTCCAAAGATTTCAAAAAATGCAAAAGAGCTTGAGGCGGGGTTTCACGCAGAAAATACCATTCTGCATGAAACCACCGTGCTATCAAATTCCTCCGTAGTGTTTTCTTCTTGGGGCTAAACAATATACCCTATTCCTCAAATAGGAGTTAGTCTCTAGTCTCCTGATCATTGTCAGTGACTTTTGGGAGGCTCTTCTGTCCAATTCCTTCCTGAAGGTATTTGTTGTAATAATACATACTATCTCCTGTACTAGAAGCATGTACGACTTTATTTGGTTTTTGAAGTCACCCAACTTCAAAAAGACGGAGAAGTTTACTGTTTTAAAAGAATATGTAATATAAAGGAAAAAACTGTAAATGTTCAGACAGACATTTCTTCTTTTGCTCAGTTTCTTATAAACTTCTGCTTGCCCAGTCTGGAAAGAAAAGGAGATTGAGTGGGACTAGACGAGTCTTTGGGCTCCTTTTATGTTCTTTTCTTAATTCGTTGTACAAACAACAAGAAACAGATGCTTTTAGTGGGAGGAGAATGTGGGTGTGCCTTTTGTTCAGTGACACATCAATAAAAATGCCCTGTTGGACAAGGTTCCTGCTGTAGGGTGTGCATGTGTTTTCCATGGAAACAGCTGGTCCTTATTACCATACAGAAAAAGGATTCCCATCCCTATTCAGGGCTGGAAGTGGAATGTAGCAAGCATGAAATAATAAGCAAGGCAGTGGCAGCCATAAATGCTGAAAAAAAACCCATCTTCCAACACAGACACTATGTCAAAAGCAGACTTGCTGTTGTATCCTGTAAAGCAGCCTTTCCTGACCATTTTTATCCCACGTTGATTGGGAATGATGCAAATGGTAGTTCAGTGCATCTGGGCAACTCCACCAGATTTGAGAAGATTGCAGTAAGTCAAGGCAAACTTGTGAGTGTCTTAAGCAAAACATCTGAGGAGTTTGGATGAAAGCCAACAAACAGTTGTGATAAGGCTTTACAAAACTTCATTAACCGGGGTGGGGAAGAGTCACATTCAAAGTATCCCTTGGTTGTCTGGTTACTGCAATATAAAAGATCTGGGATAATCTTAAATGAGTCTGAGGAATTCTGAAGGAACTAAAAATAGATTTTGACAATGGATTATGCTTTTATTTTATTAGATGAAAGGGGATTTCTACTCTTTCTCCTATGTTGAAATGTTACAATCCTACATCAGGAATTTGAGAAGTGTAAATCATTCCTCCACATACAGGAAGTCTTTGACTTACAAAAAAACAATTAGTGACAGTTTGAAGTTACATCAGTAAAAAAAGTGACTTATGAGTGTTTTCACATTTACGACCATTGAGCATCTCCATGACCATGTGATCAAAATTTGGATATTTGGCAACTGGTTCATATTTATGACAGTTGCAGTATCCCGGGATCATGTGATTACTTTTTGAGACTGTAGGAAGTTTATTTCCCTAAGAGAAATAAAAATCTTAAGGAAGACAGAAACTCCCTGCCCCAGCAGATATTTGGTGTCCATTAAGAAAGACTGGGCCATCTTATCTACAAAACAAAAGACCTTTAGCATCAGGATGATGGGATTAGCCCTCACTCAAGATCTAAACCAAGACAAAGCCATTAAGACATAATAGCAATTGCTCAGCAGCCTTTCAGAACACTAGCCATTACATCATCACCCTCCAAGCTTCAACCAAACCTGGGAGTTCAGACAAATATGACCCCTTAGGAATCTGACAACAGTTAATAGAATACATGTCCTTGTACAGGAACAGGAAGCCCAAGTGCAAAGCCCAAGAGAAGGTATAAAAGACCCCCACTCTCAACTCCATGTGGTGAGCTGCACCAGAACCACAAACATGCGCTTCTGTTCATGAATAAATGGACTCTCTTTCCAATCAGCCCCCAGCCTCCATCTGTCTCTAGTGCCTTTCTCCCAGCTTGGAACTGAACCAGATGGATATTTCTTCCAACAAGACCTTCTGACAAGTAAGGTCACTGGGGAAACCAGGTTCACTTAACAACCATGTTATTAGTTTCATACTGCAGGGATTCACTTAACAATTGTGGCAAGAAAGGCTGCAAAATGGGGCAAAATTCACTGAACAACTGCTTCACTTAGCAACAGAAATTTTGGGCTCAATTGTGGTTGAAAGTTGAGGACTACCTGTATTACTCCAAAAACAATCCCAGTGTTTAAAAATTTCTTTATCGTGTTTTAGCCAATCTACAATGACACCTTGCTGAAGGGTAGTTATAATATTCTTTCCTCCTTCTATTTTCCTCTCAGCAAGAACCCTGTGAGGTGAGTTGGGTTGAGAGAGAGAGTGACTGACCCAAAGTCGCCATTAGCATTCAAAATTTTAGTTTCCTAATCTGATCTACTCTGGAGGGCTGAAATAATACGCTGTACATGGAAGAGAGACTTTCAGAAAGGGGGAAGGAACCTGTTGAGGAGGCTGATCTGAATGCAGGCAGTCCTTGACTTACGACCACAACTGAGCCCAAATTTTCTGTTCCTAAGTGAGAATTTATTAAATGAATTTTGCCCCATTTTACCACTGCCACAGTTGTTAAGTGAATCACTGCAGTCGATAACTGAGTAACCTGGTTGTTGAGTGAATCTGGCTTCCCCATTGACTTTGCTTGTCAGAAGGTTGCAATGATCCCGGGACGTTGCAACGGCCATAAGTATGAACCAGCTGCCAAGCGTCTGAATTTTGATCACATGATCACGGGGATGCTTGAAAGGTTGCAACTGTGAAAAAACGATCATAAGTCACTTTTTTTCAGTGCCATTGTAACTGCGAACGGTCACCAAATGAACTGCTGTAAGTCGAGGACTACCTGTACATGGAATGGTATAAATGTAGGAAGCTGAAGAAATGGGAAAGTACATTTTCAGTGACTAAAAAGAAAAACCCTCAGAGGGATCAAACTTGCCACCCCTGTGGTACTGGAAGGAGAAAATGGTCACGTGACTCTCCTGTTCCCTTTCTCTCGTTGCCTGGAACTGCTGCAACGGGCAGAGTTAACCTGAGTTCCTTTATCATTGAAGGGCCCCGTCTTTGAGAACTGTGCTTATGCTCCAACCACTTCTACTAGACTTTACAGGTTAAAATCAACACTTTGAAATTGTGCCTAGAATGTAACAAAGAACAGATGCAAACCTTTCAACATAGCTACTGTTGTAGTCCTCGACTTACAACAGTTTGTTTAGTGACTGTTCGGAGTGTACAATTTTATCCAAGTGTATCTGCTAACCGCATTTCCCTAAGGACATCTATCCATCCTTTTAGACTAAATAGGGTGGCGGCCTAGTTCCTCGTTTCCTTAAATATTCCCACCTTATAGGAACTAGGAAGTACGCCTTTCCCGTAGCAACCCCTGCCCTGTGGAACACTCTTCCCAATGAAGTTGGCAGATCTTTATACCTCTAGTTTTCTGAGGATCTGGCTTTATACCTCAAGCTCTGGGATAGAATGAGGTGATTGCATGTCAGAAGTTTGACTTGGCACCATTTTTTTTGTTTTAAGTGTTCGTGGTTTTGATTATTTTTGCGTGGTTTTTTTTATATTGCTTTAGTTCTCAATTGGGAACCACCCAGAATTTGGTACCAAGATGTGTGGTTATAAAAACATTTTAAATCAATCAATAAAATACTCTCTTTGGTGCAGTTATGGGTTTGTAGGCTAAACGCATTGAGCTATTATAGCTCCTTAGTGTAGGATACATCAACGTTTAACTGGGAATCTAAGGCAAATGGAACGTTTAGGCTTATTTATAAATGTTTTTCAGATTATTCTTAGGCTCCAGCTAGACATTATAATACTCTAAAGGACACAATGTGTTGATAAAATAACATGTGTTACTGTAATAGACATTTTAAGAAAAACTCCAAAGACAGACAAAATGTAATCAGCAGCATGTTTCTAATTCTTATATTTGACTCCCCCCCACCCCTCTGTTAAGTCTAAAGTTTGTTCTAAATACCCAGAAGAAAAGGAATGAGTCATCTGAGTTTGTTACTAAACATGGATGGTTATACATTCTGGAAGAAACACCCTGATTTGAATAGAATCGGAGTCATTCTTTGGTACAACTTAAGCACCGGATGAATTTGATCGCGTAACAAGTCAGGTTTCTTGATGTTCTGACTTGCAATCGTCATTTTTGTTACTGCTAGAATTTCAATCCAACCAAACATAAACATACTTGTGCCTGCCAGGTACATTTAAAACCTAAAGAAGTAAATAATAACCTCCTACTTACACACAAGATTTGTTCAGAAAAACGTTGGTTTTTTGTTTTGTTTTTTAAACATGACCTTAGTACTGTAGTTATGTGAAGCTGTTGGATGAGGGCATAATTACAGAGTATACTCAGAGCTTGCAAAGGCCAGTGGGTGGCTTCCTTTAAATTTGTTTTAAAGTTTATTTTTTCTGATTCTTCTTCCTCTTTGTAGAACTGGGCTTTTCTGTTTCTGTTTACCTACACAGTCCCTTTCAACTTGATCCTTGTGTTATTCACCCAGGAATTATTAAAAACAACATTAATGCCTGATATCATGCCAGCCATTATTTTGGGTAAAATAGAACATTTTTCTTTATTTTGCCTGAGTGCAGGATAGGTGCTCCTTTGGGCTCTGTACATCTTGTGTCTAGAAATGCCTGCTATTTGCTTTATTTCCCTTTGTTCTCTGTTCTTTTCCCCTTTTGCACCCTTCCCCAATTTTGTTTTTCCTTTTTAATGAAAGGATTCTCTTTCTTGCATTGCCTCCTAAGGTTGCTTTACTTTGAAGTGAGTGAATCAACCCACAGAGACAAATGGCTTAAGCCTCTAATGTCTTGGCATGGGAGCAAATTCTAGCAGCTGTTGTTGGATTCCATCTGTACAGCCTTCTGTAGAACCAGGGTTCACACAGTGAGGTTTCTCAAAAGATGCATAGCCTGTGCTCATTCAAGTCAGTGTTGCAGTAACATCATTCCCACACTTCTCTGTATTTTTTAAAGCTCAGTTTGTGTCCCTCTTCTTGTTTTGTACACGCTTTTTGTCTATAAGTATTGTTGTATGGGACAATAAAATATATTTCTCAGCTAGCTTGTTTACTACTCAACCTTCCTTTAAATTATGATCAGGTAATATCTATTTCTAACGGTATTATCTCTCTGGTGCTTTCCAAATATGTGAGTGTGTAGCTAGGCTCGGGAGACAATATTGTAGCTCACCGTTTATGAGTTTTGGACCTCCGATCCAGAGTAGGATACTGCTTTAATTTCTAGAGTGGGGAATTTTCAATTTTCAAATCTGCAGAATATGTGTCAGCATTCCTCTTCAGTCTCTTGGCTTTACAATCTATACAACCCTAGATTGTATAGCCATATGCTTGTTCATTCTGGATATTACATTAGTAATGTGGTACCTACTTCCAAATTCTGCAATTATTGTACCCAGGGCAAGGGTGGGTTGCTGGGGGTTTGCGGGGGTTTGGGTGGATCCTTAGTGAAGATTCTGTGGGGATCGCCGAACCCCCAAATCCCACTCCTGGCTGGCTCACCCCTCCCACCCCTCCCAGGAGTCTCCATGCAGCCCATTTTGGATGCAGGTAAGTGCTGGGCGCGTGGGGAGGCTCAGGGAGGCAGGAAAACGGGCCTCCTGGAAGTTTAGGGAGGCTGGAAACGGGCCAGGAAAGCCTCTGGACCTCGACAAAGGTGAAAATGCCCCCCCATTGGCGCAGGAGGCCGGCTAGGCCACGCCCACCATGGCCACACACACCCAGCAACTGGGCAGCGAACTGTTGCTGAGGTTTTTGAAGCCCACCCCTGATCCAGGGGTGTTCTCTCTCTCTCTCTCTCTCTCTCCATACATTTACATGTTTATCTCTATCTCTATCATCTCTATCTATCATATCTATCTGTCTATCTATCTATCTATCTATCTATCTATCTATCTATCTA
>JANHFL010006915.1:111526-132746 GCA_032468155.1 Oxyrhabdium leporinum | reverse complement strand
TTTCTTTCTTTCTTTCTTTCTTTCTTTCTTTCTTTCTTTCTTTCTTTCTTTCTTTCTTTCTTTCTCTTTCTTTTTGCCATTTTCATCGGGAATAAAGAATCATGTGATTGTGAAGGTAGGATTCTGTTGGTTTTATCACAAGAAGAAACAGGGCATGAGTTTACTGCTTCTATTGTGACCTAATAGCAATAGCACTTAGACTTATATACTGCTTCGCAGTGCTTCCAGCCCTCTCTAAGCAGTTTACAGAGTCATGATATTGCCCCCAGCAATCGGGGTCCTCATTTTACTGACCTCGGAAGGATGGAAGGCTGAGTCAACCTTGAGCCTGGTGAGATTCGAAATGCCAAATTGCAAGCAGCCGGTAGGAAAAACTAGCAAATAAACCTTCTAGGAGGTTGAGCTCCCCATTCCCTTGTCAAATTGCCATTAGGAAAGATGGCTTGGATCTGTGTTGATGAGTGAATGTGAAACCTGCCAATCGATGCAGATATTACTGAAGCTATAAACAATAGGCTTCACTCCAGACTTCCACCTATTAGGAGAGCTTGCTGGATAACAACTTCAGTCTGCTTCAGGACAGGATGCCAGAATGTCCTCTAGAACCAAAAGGATCCAATCTGCCCAAAAGACCTGGTCAGTCCTCAACAGGATTTGGCCTCAACATGTCTAGTCTCCTCCAAAAATGGAGAAAGCTCTCCTCTGTGGAATGTAGCTGTGGTGCTCCAAAACAGACAGTGTGACATATTGTGAAAAACAGCCCTCTGAACACACATCAGGGAACCCCAGAGACTTTTAGTATGTAACTCCATCATGTACTGACTATATAAGTAGTTTACCTTTGAATATGTAAACAGAGTAAATAGTTTCACGTTGTCTCATTGAGAATATAATTGTGATGTGTTTAACATTTTTGCCATACGCTAATTAAATAAAATGTGAAACCACACATTTCCTGTTTTTTAATGAGAGAAGAGACCGGTTCACTTATGTTTTCTCACTTGAATGAGATGTATATGGAGGAGGAGTTAAAATTATTACAGAAAAAAATAATTACACTTTGAAAACCAACAGCCGGACTTGTTTCCCCACTGACATTTCAATCAAATTAGGAAACCTCACAGACATTTGATTGAATGTAATTAACAAAGTTATGGGAGACCGATAAGGCAGTCTCCAACTTCTTTAGTGTTGCATTTTGTAATATCACTAGAATCGTGATCAATAAGCCATCACAATAACTTTATCCATCCTAGAAGGGTTAGGGTTAGGGTTAGGGTTAGGGTTAGGGTTAGGGTTGTCTATTGAGCTGAATGATTTGTTGGCTGTTTGACATGAGCAGCTGAAGAATATGTAGCAAGATGACCATCTCAGGCTTCTGACAGCTGCAACTGGTAGAAGCTACAGACATTCTTAGGTAAGGAAACTAAAACACATTGAAGTAAGCTGTTCTTCAGTTTCCTTCCTGCCCCGTAGATCTGGTACATATACTAACCCAGTGCTGAGTGATTATTCCCTATGACTTCATGATCTTGTACACAATCGTGTAACAGGGGAAAACTTAAAACACTCACCTTGAATGGAAATGATTAAAAAAGAAGAAGAAATGGTAGCAAACAGCTGCTTTGCTTCTTGAGAATCTAATGCTATGCAGTGCACCTTCGGGTCAAGATATCCCACTGAGCTCAGTGAGGCATGCGTAGAATTGCAGTCTTAAACATATGACATTTCAACCCCAGCAAAAGAATGTCCAGCATCTTTGAAAGTTGACAGATTGCTTGCTATCAGCTGAGTTCTTTGGACAAATGTAGTGACCTTAAATCTCTTTTGCTGGCTGATGCAGGGCTTGTCAGTGTTAAGAACTTAACCCCTTCTCTGAACCTGTTTCTGCCCCCCCCCCTTTCTTTCACAAAACTTTGTGATCTTATTCACATGTCTTCCTTCCTTCCACAGACCCAGTTTTGTTAAGCGGACATGTAGAGATGAAATGGGAAACATATCAAATACTTAACTATAACTTCTTTGGGCTGTTTTTTTTAAATTAGATCTTTTAAGATCTTAGTAATTTAAAAATTTCTACATGAAGTACCAGTTTGTATTTATGAGTGAGTATAAGCCTATTCATATTTATTCAGAAGGCCCACATATTGAAAAAAAAATGGAATCTAGCACAAAGCTTTGATTAAATTGTTTATTTGGATCATTTTCAATTTGAGTTTAAACTAGGTTTGAAAACAATACCTTTATTTACCTTTGCCAGGAACTTGATACAGAGAAAGCTTCCCCATTAGTATTCCATATAGATGCCATTCTACATTATTTCAGTTTATTCCCAGGCAATTCCTTGAATGCTTGTTTTAACCAACAAAATCCTAAACAATTTGCAGCTAGAAAGATTGCCATCTTTTATGCAAATTGCCCATAATTTACTATTATAATTGGAGGAGGCCTTATTATATATCCTAAGACTAGAGGGAAAGATTGATAGGTATGAAACAGGCTTTTAACAGCTGTGACCCAAATATGGAGTTTCGCCTTTCCTTATCTCATCTGATTTCTCCCCGTGGTAGAATTTAAAGCAGGACATCTCCTGAACCTTCTCTGATTGGTAGATAGGGAAGAGTTTCCCCTGGAATGTACATAGAACTATTTGGTGTCAAATATTATATATGTTTCCAAGGTCCTGAATTGCCATACTGTGTATATTTGTCATTTTGTGTAACACATATTTAAAAAAAAGAATATGTCAAAGCATTGGGATCATGTGTTATATCACAGTAGGATGACTCAGGAAGTATTCTTTCTATCTGCCAGAGCCTAGTATTTTCACAAACAAATATGACTTTTATTATTTATGGAAAAGAACTAATTTTAAATAGATATAAAGACATATGAATGCCATTGCCCCAGAAGAAATAAGCATAAATGTAGCTTCTAGAAAGTTCAGCATAGACAAACTGGAAGCTGCTATTCTAGAGCCAAAGTTCTCCAGATCATTGTTACCAGATTTCAGGGAGTCTGCAGTGGATCTGAATGCAGGCTCTGGTTCTTCTATTTGTCTGGACACATGAACTGGCTTCTTTCCTAAAACCCTCATACGGTGACGTTCACGATGGGGTCGTTGAACATTTGTGACTTCACAAGGGGGTAGATTGTCTTTTGATGGCAGTCTAAAAGGGGACACTTTACAGCATCTTTTTAAACGAAGGGAGGGAGAATATTCTTTACAAGACAAAGTGATGTGATCTCCAGATTGGCTTTTAGAAGGTGAAAATGAACATTTGTCCAAGTTCTTTTTGGAATGCAATAGACCATATTTTGGGGGGTTCTTTCTGGATGGTGAAAAAGAGGAGAGGTTTTCTCTGGAGTGCCTTGTGGATGGGAGCTCTTTCCGAGGGACGTTCACAGGATGAGAAACCGAATGGAAAGGCTGCTTACAAGAAGGACATTTTGCCTTGGTTTCCAGCAAGTCGTGTGTACCAGAAAAGCAGAAGCTGTGCAAACAGGGGCTTAAATGCAGCATAGTGTCAAAAGCTCTGGAACAGAGAGGGCAGAGGCAATTCAGAGACCTATCAGGTGACTTGGTTGCTTGATACAAGCCCTTTGTAGCAATTTTCACAGGGACCTCCTCGTTTAGTGATACTGGATCAATAAAAAAGAAAAGAAACAATTTAGCACCCATAATGATATGACTATATGGATATGATAAATAAATACAAATAAATATATGGAATGGCTTTAAATGAGGTCAGTCTTGTTTCCTACTTTACAAAGGGTATTTATTTATGTTTGAATTCTATGGCTGCTCATTTAAAACCCAACTCTGGGCATCTCACAAATAGTATATAAAACCAAATATCATTTAAAAAAAAAGCAAACAAAGAAGGAATGAAAACAGAAACCTAGTGCCGTGACCCACCTCCTTTGATGTAGCCAAACACCAGTATCTTCCAGCCTCGATTTCACCCTATCCCAGTGCTAGGGGAAAGATTTGGCCCTTGGTGGCCTTCTGGAAGGTTAAGAGGGTGCGGGCCTGCCAAATATCAAGAGCAATGGCATTCAAGAGGACAGGGACTACCATTGAAAAGACATGCTTCATAGGTCCCTTTTTTTTTCTTGGGGGTGCTTCAAGTCAGTGTTGACTCCTTGCAACTGCCTGGACAAGTCCTGGCAGTATTCTTGGCAAGATTTCAGAAGTATGTTGCCATTGCCTTCTTCCTAGGGCTGAGAGGGAGTGCTGACCCAAGGTCACCCAGCTGGTTTTGTTCCTAAGGTGGGACTAGAACTCAGAGTCCCCCAGTTTCTAGCCTGGTGCCTTAACAGATCCCACTAGGTAAGAACATTGAAGGGAAGCATGCCTACTCCAGACAATCATCTGGAAATCTCCCAAGCCGATATTCTCCGGGAGAAGCATTCCTGTGGATAACCCAAAACATGTAGGGCTTTAAAGGTAATAGCCAGTATCTTGAATTGCATTTGCAAGAAAACTGGGAACCTGTGCAGCTTACTCAATAGGGGTATAAATAGGTGGAATTGGGGTATCCAAAACTGTGCATGTTGCCACCTTCTGAAACAGTTGTAACTTCCTGGTGGTCTTCAAGGGCAGCTCCATGTAGAGCATTTTGCAGTAGTCCAACCAGAATGACCAAGGCATGGGTCCACCCTCCCCCCCACCTTAATTAATTACTTTTTCAACTAAGGAATTTGAAGTTGCCCATTAAAAGCTGTTAGCATTTTGGACAGGAGTCTAAACAAGCATAGAGGTCAAATGATCACAGACATCTTATTTTTGAACATATTATTATTTCTGAATCTGCATGTATATCAATTTACATGTGATTATGAAAGTTGATTTAATTCATTCTCTGTAATGTGATGCATTTTCTTTCTTTCTTTCATGACACTTGTTTAAGTTCAGCCTTTTAGTAATCATCTGGGTACTCTCTCTGTTTTTAATAATATACATATAGCAAGAAAGGTACTTTATGTTTATTTTCCATGCTATAAATATTCCTATAACTATTGCTTTCAATTAAACTCTAAGATCCACCATCCTACATATTAAGACTTCCATGTGTACAAGAAAAAAAAACTAATTAAACACCCTGAATTTGGAGTCGGGGTGGGGGAGGAGAAATCAGAGAGTGAAAAAAAAAGATGAAGAAAAAGCACAGAGAAATATTCAGTAAAGTTTTCTTTTCATTACTCATATGTTTATGCAGCTTAATTATTCTTTACATTTCTTTTATATACTTAGATTTCTGTATGTTACTGAAACCTTTTTAAAGAAACAGAAACTTGCAATTAAAGGCAACAGAATTTCTTGGGGCAAAGGAGAGAGGAATAAAAAAAATCTTTAAATTCCCAATAATTTTATCCATAAAATGAAACTTGGAGAAAATCCCAGAAACATCTTAAGGACATGGGGATATCTGCTAGTGAAATCTCCTCCAAACACTGCAAATTATTATTAAAATGAAGTTTAAATCTAGGAGTAATTGAACTCAGTGAGCCACAACTGAAAATAAAATGTACCATTCAGCTTTAAAATCAGTAAGTAAACAATTACAACCAACAAAAAAACCATTTCCGCTACATCTGAAAATACCTGGCCAGGAAGGATCAATAGGCATTTTAGAGAAAGGAGTCAGAGAGGAGCAACCATGCGATAGAGACTTCAAAATTTAGAGGACTGTTGCAGTTGGTGGGCATTTCAACTGTCACTCCAGCAGAATCCTGAACGTTTTTGTGCATCCTTGCTACATGGCTTGTCAGAGATCCTAGAAGATTCCCCTATCCAGCACTCTTTTAAAGCCACTCATCTTTTCCTCTTCACAAATAAACCAGGGCCCTGCTTACTACCACATCCAAGCTGTTGTGCTACATCAACAGTTCAAAAAAACATCACCCTTTTATTAGAAGGCTGAGTAAATTCTCTTTGGATGGGCTTTAGAATGAGAAAATAAAGGATATGTTGAAAGGTAGTGTAGAATCTAATAAGCGTTGTTCACTTTTGCTTAGCATGAGCAGGATATTCTTAATCAAAGGACATACTTAATAATAGGTATTATTAAGTTTAATCTCAGAAATTCAATAGGCAATTAATAATAATTGGTCAACATCTTTCTAATATGTTTCTTGGGACAAACCATAGAATGCCTTAGATATAGGCACAAGGCAGCACATTCACGGCAGGTTTTCTTAAGACTGAAGGTGAACAAAAGATCAAAGGGAAGTTTTTCTGAGTTTCTACACATATCAATATCATATGTACCATGCTGAGTCCAAAAAGGAATTTTGAATATCCTGCATAGTCCTCAACTTATTTATTTATTTATTGAATTTATATTGCCGCTTATTCACCCATGGTGACTCAAGGCCGCTTACAGAATAGAAAACCACATTTAAAACAACAAAGCTAAAAAAGAATCAAATAAATTAATATAGTATAATAAAATAAAATTTACAACACTCATCTAGTGACAGTTCAAAGTCACAATGGTCCTCACACCTCATCCCCAGGGTCATGTGATCAAAATTCAGGCACTTGGCAACTGGCAGGGGTGGGCTGCTGGGGGTTCATAGGGATTCAGGCGGACCCTTAACGAAGATTCTGTGGGGTTCACCAAACCCCCAAATCCCACTCCTGGCTGGCACCACCCACCCAGCTCGGCCTGGCCCACTCAGCCCCTCCTGCCCCACCCCTCCCAGGAGTCTCCACGTGGCCCATTTTGGATGCAGGTAAGTGCAGGGCATGCGCAAAGGCTTGGGGAGGGAGAAAAACGGGCCTCCTGGAAGTTTGGGAAGGCTGGAAACGGGCCTGTTTTCAGCCTCCAGAGAGCCCCCTGGAGGCTCGAGGAAAGTCTCCCGAACCTGGGGAAGGTGAAAATGCCCCCCCCCGCCGTGGTACAGGAGGCTGACTAGGCCATGACCACCATGGCAATGCCCGCCCAACGAACCCGTTGCTGAAATTTTTGAAGCCTTCCCTTGGCAACTGGCATGTATTTACAGAGGTTACAGCCTCCTTCAGTCATGTGATTACTGGCTGCAACCTTGCCAGCTGGCTTCTGACAAGCAAAATGAATGGCGAAAGCCAGATTCGCTTAACAACCATATGTTTCATTTATAGTGATTTGCTTAACAACTGCAGCAAAAAAATGGTTGTAACATTGAACATGACTCACTTAACAGCCACCTTGCTTAGCAAGGAAAATTTGGGCCGCAATTGTGGTCGTAAGTTGAGAACCACCTGTACAAAGTTCAAATAAGATATTTGAGAGAATGGATGAGCATAGAAGGCATGGGCAATTTACAAAACATAATTCAACTCAGTTTATATAATGGACACTAAGCTGCATCTACAGCTGAACTTATGCACATCTTCTCCTCTGCTTTATATGCACAGAAACCTATCATAATCATGTAAATGAAAAGTGTAAATATAATCTGTGTTACATATAATTTCCTAAATGTGGTCATTTTTCTTTTCCTGGAAGCAGGCAGGAATAATATACATAAAAGTGCAATGCCTGCTTTTCTGGTTTGAAGTCTATGTTGGGTCTGGTTGAGCAGTTCAGGTAGTCCTCGACTTACAACAGCTCATTTAGTGACTTTTCAAAGTTACAATGCCATTGAAAAAAGTGACTTATGACCATTTTTCACACTTATGACCGTTGCAGCATCCCCGTGGCCACATGATTTTTATTTGGATGCTTGACAACTGGTTCATACTTAGGACGGTTGCAGTGTCCTAGAGTCACGTGATCATTTTTTGCGACCTTCTGAAAAGGAAATTGAAGGGGGAACCCAGTTTCACTTAACAACTGTGTTACTAATTTCACAATTGCAGTGATTCACTTAACCAATGTGGCAAGAAAAGATGTAAAATGGGGCAAAGCTCACTTAACAAATTTCTCACTTAGCAGCATAAATTCTAGGCTCAATTGTGGCCGTAAGTGAAGGACTATCTGTAGTTGATAGGAAAGCTGCATAAAATTCTCCTGTACAGTACTGTATGCTACATTTCTCAAGATAAATTAGCTGCAGCTACAAAATCTAACAGCAAGCCCCAGGAACCTTACTGTGTGCCACCAGGGAAGTTGAGGGCCAGCCTAATCCTTCTTGCTTTAAAGAACTACCGTGATAAAGGTTGGGAGGTACACTGAAACTTGTCAATCCCCACTCAGTAATGTAGGGAGTGTTGGACAGTAGCAGACTCAGTGGTGCCACCCTTCCTACCAGGCAACTGTCAAAAGGCCAAAATATTCTGGGAGGGGCATTTAGGGTGGTTACGAGTGTGAGTTTGTAATCTACACTCATTGTTTCAACAGATCACTTTTGAAATCAGGGTTCAAATATCTCCCACACCTACTTCTACATTTTGAACTGTAAACAATGACAATCTCCAGGAACATTTATCAGGTTACAAGTATATGCTTTACTAGACAGATGTGTTTATTAGTTTGATGGTTGAATAACTGGTGGGACTATGACTTAAGACTACATGGTGCTTTGGGTTCGGTTACCTGATTTTGGTACACTGCTGTAATACAGAATAAAACAAGCAAAATCTTTTTTACTAAGCAATGGCTTAGCTCCAAAGTCTTGCTTGATTGTGTAATTTTATTTAAATGTAGTTTTAAAATACCTTTTTGACATCATCATCATCATCATCATCATAGCAAAACATCTTAAAGGCTCAATAGCCAAAGGACTGGAGAAAATGCAAGATATTCTATTTTAAAAATAATCACAAGCTTTTTTATTTTCGCTTTTCTGAAGTGACAAAATGTAAGCATTTAAGATGGGGGAACCACAATTTAGTCCAGTTCTTTATTTTGGAGTAGCTTATGGTTTTTGGATATCTTGCTGTCCCTAAGTCAGGAGCATCTTGTTATCGGTCTTCTGAAGGAATATAGGATGATTCTTTTCATTACAGGTATAAAGTCCTTACATACTACTGTATAAGAGTCTTGATGGCAGCCATAGATAAACCAAAATCAGGAGAACGCTCTATTTAATATAAGGAAAGATGTACACAAGAAAGGAAGAGATTTGTTTCCTTCATCTTATCCTGAACAGGTTATCATTTAAAACAGGGGTGTCAAACTCACGTCGTCATGGCAGCGTCACGTGACGTGTTGGGACTTTCCCCCCCTTCGCTAAACTGGGCATGGGTGTGGCCAGCACATGACGCATCTGGCCCACAAGCTGGGAGTTTGACAGCCCTGATTTAAAACATGTTTTACCTAGCCTAATTTTTGAAGCTAGTGGAACTGGGATGGTTAAAATCAGGAAGGAGGGTCAGTTTTTCACACTATTTTTGCTTTTTCTTTTGTATGTAAAGCAGATTTTAAAAATAAATAAATAAGTAAATAAAAGCTTCTAATTTGAGTGGAGCAAAAATAATAATAATATATGGATAGGCAATTATGTCAGCATATCTAGTTTGGACCTAATGAATAGCTTGCCAGTTTACAAATCCAGCATTGGATGATTCAAGGGTTTTAAGAACAGCAGCTGACAACTAATAGCTAGCAGTCCACTGGACAAGAAAGAAACTTACAGAAGAGAAAGGACCCCCAGCAAAGCTATGTGAGAACAAATTCTCCCATGGTTACAGGAAAGCAGCATGATACCAAATTAGTCCATAATTAAATTGAGAAAGATAAAAATTGTCTCTCCCACTCAAAAAAAGTGCATGGTCCCTAGTCCATTACACCATTGTGTGGGAGAAAGGTGCACAAATATGATCCTTGGTTTTATTATTATATTTGGTATACATCAGTTACTGGAATTTTTATTACAGCTTCATTAATTTTGGTACAATAAATCTAGTTGTGAGAGAATGGGTGTCCTTTCAGCTTCTTTCCTAGCCAGCTGGGAGAAGTCTGACAGCTAGTAGATTTGACCAACACAGAGAATTTATTCCTGTTTATAACCTTCAAAAGAAAAAAAAAGACACCCTCCATTTGTACATTAAAATAAAAAGAATATTGAAAAAGGATTAATTTTTAATCAAGGATAGCCATTTTTGGGCACTATTGCATCAGAAATTTAGCATTATAAACACAGGCTTCAGACATTCTTGGACCTACTCTGCCTGTAAAATAGGAATAATATTGACCTTCCTCCTGGCTTGTTCATAGACTAAACCCATTTAGTAAATAATTCATTCAGGTAGAGAATGGAATATGGCATATCGCTTCAATGTTAAAATAATTGAATAAATTATACAAATGTGGGAAATCTATTCCTCTGTTGGGAAAAATAAAGTATATTGAATTAATTACTGAGATCTCTCTGGCAACAGACAATAAATTCTTTGGAAAATAGTAATCATGCTAGTTCATTGGAAACATATTGTTCATTGAGGAAACTTAAAACCAAAGAAAATGGATCATTAAAAAAAGAAAAAGAGGGGAAAATATAAAAACAAATGCCCAGGGAACAAATGCATACTATATGTTTATTTCCTTGGGACCATTATATTGATCAGAAACATACTCTCCTATGTAACATATTCACTTAACCTAGCTGAACAGAAATGAGACTCAATTGGGATTTGTTACTACCACTATTTGAAAGATGTCTGAAACTGATATGAAGAAGAGAAGCAATAGGAGGCTAGGGAGGAACTGAGCCTTAAATTGATCCTGCTCAGGGGTGGGCTGCTATGGGTTCACCCCGGTTCAGGCGAACCCACATCTAATTTTATAGCTGGTTCGACGAACCAGTAAATCCCACACTTGGCTGGCCCTGCCCACCCCGCCCCTCCCAGGAGTCCCCACGTGACCCGTTTTGGATCCCAGGTTAAATACAGAGCCCATGTGGAGGCTCAGGGAGGGTGAAAAACAGGCCTCTCAGAGGCTCCGGAAGGCTGGAAATTGGCCCATTTCCGGCCTCCAGAGGGCCTCTGGAGCCCAGGGAGGCTGGTTTCGCTCTCCCAGAGGCTTGAGGAAAGCCTCTGGATCCCGAGGAAGGCAAAAAATGGGCATTCCAGAAGTTTGGGAATGCCAGAAACTGGCCTGTTTTCAGCCTCCAGAGGTCCTCCGGAAGTCGGAGAAGCTGTTTTCGCCCTCCTGGAGGCTCAAGGAAAGCCTCTGGAGCCCAGGGAGGGTGAAAACACCCCCCCCCCACCATGGTGCAGGAGGCCAACTAGGCCATGCCCACCATGGCCATGCCCACCCAGCAACTGGTAGAGAACCAGTTGCTAAAATTTTTGAAGCCCACCCCAGATCCTGCTGTATGAATACAGGTAGTCTTTGACTTACAACAGTTCACTTAGTGACCATTCAAAGTTACAACATGACTGAAAAAAGTGACTTATGACCATTTTTCACACTTATGGCCATTGCAGCATCGCCATAATCATATGATTTACATCCGGATGCTTGCCAACTAGTTCATATTTATGACCGTTGCAGTGTCCTGGGGTCACGTGATCCCCTTTTGCGACTTTCTGACAAGCAAAGTCAATGAGGAAACCAGATCCATTTAACAACTGTGTTACTAATTTAACTGCAGAGATTCACTTAACATAGGGGTGTCAAACACAAGGACTGCGGCCCAGATCTGGCCAAGGATGTGGTCGGATCAGGCCCATGGGGCCATCCTGGAAAATGCCAGCCCTCTTCACTTCAGCCCGGTCTACCCAATGCAAAGAGGAAACACCGGGCCAGCATGGCTTCAGCCCAGTCTACCCAATGTGAAGAGGAAACATTGGGCCAGTGTGGCTTCAGCCCAGTCTACCCAGTGTGAAGAGGAAACATGCCAGCAGTTTGGGGAATTGCATCAAGCTGGCCACGACCACCCATTCGGCCACGCCCAATAAGTGGCATCAAGATGACCATGCCCATCCACTCGGCCACACCCACCCACTCGGCCATGCCCACCTGGTCCCCGGAAGTCAACCACAGCCCTGATGCGGCCCTCAATTAAGTTGAGTTTGACACCCTGACTTAACAAATGGGGCAAGAAAAGTAAAATGGGGCAAAACTCAACCAATTTTTTTACTTAGCAACATAAATTCTGGGGTCAGTTGTGATCATAAGTTGAGGACTAACTGTATGTTTTGGTGAGATGGCTAAACATTGATGGCTAAATGCTACAGGAATATATTAATTGACCAGAAATTGCAGGAAACCACACAAGAAAATAAATTACAAGTATTTTAATAGATCTGCATATAAGTCAAAAGTATCCATTTTTATTAACACTCATAATATTTAGGCAAAATTAAGATTGTATTTCTCCTCCTACAAATTAATTCAGTTTGCATTACAGTATGAACCAATTTCAATATGAACCAATTGAGGCATTTTATTTTATTTCTTTGATTATACACTGCCAAAAGCACTTCTTGCCTCTACACTCCATGTGAATTTGAATGCATTTAGATGTTGATAAACACAATTTTCAGGATTCTATGATATAGTTCAAATCCTCAAGAGTTTATTTTAAATGTGATTTTTTTTTACATACAGAGATCTGATTAAATTAGGTAAAATTACATTCCAAAAATGAACAAATTAAGGAGAGACACATATAAACATGTGTACAGATTTAATATGCAAGCCACCTAGAAATGAGTGGAAAAATCTGAATCTGAACAAAACTGAACTTGATAAATTTAGTATATCTTTTCTCCAGAACAGCATAAAATAGAGAGTGTAAGCATCCGGTAATCTGAGGGTTAATGATGAGATAGATGAGTATTGAGTAGGATTCCCCATTTCACTAACTGCCAGTGTGATATGTTGTGTTTATGCTTCTTACTTAAGCTGCATTTCCACAGCAAGGAAGGTATCCTGATTGCTTAGAAACTGATGAAATCTGTTTCCTCTCCCAAATGATCTTCTGCCAGCATTGTAATCAAATACATACAGTATGAGATACATTCTGAGCATTTCAATTCTTGGTTGAATACAGAAATATCCTTTGAATACTTTATCACATCTGATAAGATTTGATCTCAAGGTTTTCCACTTGGCATTATCATTGAATATTTGACATGGAATGCTATTAATATCTGACATAATTTAGGCTACAGCATTTCTTTTATTTAAGATATTAAGAGGCAGCCTATACACTCCCATGTTTTTAGTATGCTTGCAGACAGGTATACTAATAGTATGTGTTAGGGCGATATAGGAGCAAGATATATTGTGGGTGATCTATGTGGGGGGTGGGTGTTGAATATTTATTTACTTATTTACTTATTTATCCACCAATCTCCCTCAAAAAGGGAGTCTGGATGAAGTACAATATAAATAACCAATAAGTAAAACAATGTAGAAAAATTAACATTAAAATTAAAAAAATAAATTAGGGTTGTTTTTTTAAAAAATTATAGAATAATGACAATTAGACATCAAAAGGGAGGGAAATCCTAAAATGGTCATTTAATGTTGGATTATTATAGGCACGAGCGGGAGGGTTCTCAACCCCACAATTGTTGTCTTTGTGGAAGGCCAAGAGATTGGGATCTTTCCTCACCTCTGGGAGCAGAATGTTCCACAAAGTAGGACTGACAGCAGAGCACACTCTCTTCTTAGACTCCCACCAGTCAAAAAACTTTGACCGACGAGGTCTGTAGTATATCTTCCCAGTCTGATTGAGTGAGACAGGCTGATGAGATTCGGTGAAGCTAGTTCTGAATATTTTGGGGAGAAGCAGGATTATTTTCCAGGAATTTAAATTGGGATTCCCTGGATTTTCCCAGTTGGAGTCTGAAGGCAAAGAATAAAAATTACCCAATACATCTGAGCTGGTGTTTTGAGCTAGTTTCCGCCCGCCCCCCCCATGCTTGGAGTATATACCGTATATACAAGTTTATCAACTGTTTTACAACAATCTCTCCTTCAAAGCTATCTCTGACATTTGCATGTTGAAGTTGCACACATTACAAAACTGCATTAATTGCATGTGTTAGGTTTTCTCTTACAAAACTCTCTTATATTATGCTTTCTCTTACAACTTATGGAGCCAGTTTTTATGACGGTGCAGCAATCGTGTGAAGGGATAATCGGTCAACCCTTATAAATTCAAATGAGGTGTGGCTGAAACAGGCATATGGTGAAACAGTTTTTGTCAATGCTCTTGGAGTTTTGTTGGAGAAAGACCACCTCCTAAGGGGCCCAAGCAGCAATATCTGTTTAGTGCTGGTAATTGACAACAGACAGAAACATAACCCTGGCCTCTTTTGAAGGTCTATAACGGGTCAAAGGAGAAAAGGGAACAGAATGATAGATGCCATATGGCTTCACACTGTAAAACCATGTAAAGTTTGGTTGCTCTTGAATGCAACCCATTCAAGTTCCATTTACATCATAAATTGTTGGTTGCCATTACTACAACTATTACCTGCTTTCTGTATTAGGCACAACTGCATAGTGCCATTACTGAAAGCACACAGAAGCAGGTGATATCACAATGAGTAAGAAAGTAATAAACTATTCAAAACCAAATATTATGCGCTAAGTACCTCTGAATACAACTGGGTATGCGATCAACGCCTGAAATTATCTTATAAAGCACCTACATTCAACAGTGTCTATATCTTTGCTCTTGCATTGACAGCATTATCTTCGTGCTAGTGTGCATACTGGATTATTAAATATTAAATATTCCTGATTTATCGTCCAAAATTGTATGCATAAACAATACAGTGAAAACATTACCGTCACTAAATTAATAGTGCAATAATGTAGCTTTAGTATTCATAGTACAATAAATAAGTAGTATTTTAAGTATAAAATGTATAGGATCTAGACCTGTGATTGAAAACTTAACAACAGAGATGTCTAAGTAAGAACCTTCTTTTGAGAATGGCCCACCACATCATTTCTTTTGTGATCTGGTCTTCCAAAATTAAGCAAATAAAAATGCTAATCTTTCATAACTGTTAACCTGGGCAAGAAAAAAAAAAGGAACTATGAGGCTTTTTAATAGGTTATTTCCATATAGCCAGAAATTAACTGAGATACCAGGCTTGGGGGGAAAAAAACCTACACATTGTATTCTATGGTGGAAACGCATTTTAAAAATAAATGTTAATTGTAATAAAACATTGGATTAAAAGATAAGAAAATGTTCACGAAACAAAATTTGCTCCACTAACTGTAAAAAATATTTGTATTGATTCATTAGTCAAGATTCTTGTTGATCTACGTAATGATCAGAGAAGACAGTTGTGAATCAAATCAGTACTGAAAAGTGTATGAATAAAGGAGTTGTTAGTGCAAATTATGAAGAACAATTTTTTAAGGATTAGGTGGGATGGATCACTAAATTAAACAAAGGCCACCGTATTGGTACTGAAAACAGTGTGGAGGTCTCAGTTTACAAAAGTCCTGTGGGACTAAGCCAGATTTTAATGACCCAAAATGCTTACCTGCTTGCCTGCCTGCCTTTTCTTCCCTAAGAGTGAGTAAGAATGAACAAAGAATTGGCTTGTTCCCAATTGTGACAGGAGCCAGTCCTGGAAGCTTAAATCTTTTCAGAATTACTGAAAAAATAAAAACTCCAGTCTCCTGCTTCGTTTCCTAGGACAAACTACCCAGAGCTGCTGATTATGCACTTCCAAACTGCCTCTTTTTTTTAAAAAAAAGTGTCTGTTGTTTGGTGAGTTGTTTTCCCTCTAGATATTTCAGTTGCTTTATCTATTTTTTCATGTTACTTTTTCCCCTTTTCTTCCCCCCACCCTCCAAGTGGAGGTTTATAAAAAAAAATATTTGAAACATGTTGTTTCCAGATGTAGGCCCCAAGTGCCCTGTCAAAGCTTCCTGTCCTGTTGAGCTCGGAGGAGATGGAATTACACAAGGTTTGGCTGACAAAATCCAATGTTCCATCTCCTTAATTAAACTCTGGGATGAAGGGAGTTTGCCCTGTTCCTGGCAAGATAATTCTTCACTCCTGTCCCCAACGTTGTAAGTGAACAACTCATTAAAACCCCAGCATCCTTAGTGATGAGCTGGCTGAAACCAGCATTTTCTCTTCAACAATTCCGGTATATTGCTGACCTCCTAATTAATTTGGCAGCTTTTCAGAGGCACCACCAAGGAGGTGGAGTCTGACAATTTGTGAATATCCCCTTTGTGAGTAAATGATATGATCTAAATGTTATTAAAAGTTTTAAAGAGAAGATGTAAGCGAACAAAAACTAATATAGAGTAAACAAAGAAAAAGTCAAAGGTGCAGGAAAAAAAGATAAAAAGAAATAAAAGCTGCTTCTGATTTTCTTTGCAGAAAATACAAGGATGATTACAAAGCTATCTCTTATTCTATGGTTATAAACAGAAAAGCTTATTTTGTTTTATTATCTATTTTTTTCCAATCATGAACACCAGCATTCATTAATGCATTTTTTTCTGTTTCTGCAAAAAGTCAGTCATAAATGTAGATATTGGTTTTTTTCTAATCGAAGAAGTTAATTTAGCTATCTCTGAAAGTTCCACCATTTTCATCAATCATTTCTGCATTGTGGGTAGTGTTAGACAGATACAGATTAACGGAGTTGGAAGGGATGTTGTAGGTCATCTAGTCCAACCCCCTGCCCAAGCAGATCCTATGCCATTTTTGACAGATGGCAGTCCAGTCTCTTCTTGAAAGCTTCCAGTGATGAAGCTCCCACAACTTCCGAAGGCAAGCTGTTCCATTGGTCGATTGTTCTCACTGTCAGAAAATTTCTCCTTATTTCCAGGTTGAACCTCTTCACTTTTGAACATATTATAATCTTGCTGCAGTTGTCATGTAAAGACAATGTTCATGACATTCTTCTGTCTCCATTAGTCCCAAAAGAAGAGCCTCTGATTTCAATTGTACTTTGGTCTTTAAGAATCTTCTGAATTAATGCATGTATTTGCATCCAAATTTTTTGGTTTTTTTTTACATATCCACTGAACATAAAATGCCCCCTCATATTGTTCATATTTCCAACATAAATTTGAAGTGAGTAAAAGATATGTTGCTGGACTTTTCATACGCATTGTGGTATGTGATTGTGCCTTCCATTATTTTAACCAAAAGAGACTAGCAACAATTCTCCATCCCGACAAAGTCCTTTTAGGAAAACATTTTTTTTTTCCTTATGGTAGGCATGCACATTTTGTGTGACCAAAATTAATGTGGGGAAAATTAGGGAGAGGATATAGAATTGAAGCCGTCGACATTCAACATAGAATAGCCTGATTTATTTTGGCCGCTAAAGTAGGCTGAATTAGTAAATTGACTAGAGATATGCATTCATTCTGGAACAAATGAATCAAATACAGATAACTGAATTATTATTTTTTATTTGTGCTGAAATAAAGTGACCAGAGTTCCAAATATGTATTGCTGATTCTTTACTCATTCAGAGATGTTCTCAATGGAATTGAAATTTAAATACAATTTATAATTGAAAATAAAAAACGGGTGTTTAAATTGACAATAGATTATATTGAATACAACAATTATATTTAAATCTCTTGAAAGTTTAAGATTAGATTGGCTCTGCGTTTAAGGTTACAAAGTTAACAGATCTGGCCCTCTTATTGCATGTTGCCTTGGTAGTCTATTTGATTCCTTCACTGAAAGCAATGGGCAATAGAAACAAATGATAATTATTGAAAACAATTGAATGAGTTTTCTCACTCTGATGACTCCTTTGCTGCTCCCTGATGTTTTGGGATTAAAATTCCTGAAATTTTGAAGTCCCAGTGCAACTATAGGGCGACTATTGAGGAAGGCTGAACTGAGTAGTAAATGTGATTTTTAACAGGAGGACAAACCCATTCTGAATAATAAAAATGAACACAGTAATTAAGTTTTTTCCCTCTCTTATAAACTCAAATGGATCAATATTATAAAAGAGCATATTAACAAAGATAATCAGGAATTCTTAGTCTCCATATGCATTTTGAGATAATTGACAGCTACAAATCAAACACATCCAGTGACATTTGCTGTCTGGAAAAGCAGTTATGTTGCGTTGGAGAGCTATTACATGCATATGTGCAAGAGTCAGGTTTCTCTACTCCTAAACCTCAGATGTTCAGGGATCTGAGCAAAACCGATTTAAAAGTGCTGGCAACACCAGGAGTATAATTCAGAAGATATCTAGACACTACTTTTCCTAAGCAGTAGCTATGGGGTTATATAACGTTCTCATCTATTTATTGTGAAAACTCCTCTTACACTTCATCAAGTCCAAGACATATCACTTTGACAAGTTCAGCGGCTTAAAACCACGATAGAAGCCTTTCCAAAGAGTTGAGCCTGCATAAAAGAAAAGGAACACTGTTTGCCTCCTAAACGATGCATGTAGTCCTTGTTTAACAACCACAGTGGGGACCAACAACTTGGTCGTTAAGCAACACGGTTATCCTTTGGGATTCCTTTGCTTTACAGCCCTGAGAAAAGATATAAATGTAAGGATTGGTCACAGTTTCTTTTTCATTACGGCTGTAACTGCAAAGAGTTGCTAAGTGATGCAGTTGCTAACTACCTACATTCAAGGCTTGGTGCTATAGTTTTCCTTTTGAAATTTGACAAGGCCTAGCTCAGGATCTATACTTCTGAACAGCCCCTGAGCCTTTTCTAGAAGAGAAATAAAGTGTTGTGTGTCCGTCTGTCGTCCCCCCCCTCCCCGGCGTGAATTCAGAAATGAGGCCTGGTGCCAGGAGAAAGATGGCAGAAGAAGCTGCATGCCAGAAGGCTGAAGAGGCTTCAGGAGAAAAGTACAAATGAAGTAGGAGGGAGCTGTAGGAAACCAGCAGATTACTGAGGTACTGTAGGCTGTTTTTCCATTCACTGTTGGGGAAATCTAGGTTTGGTGCTGAATGCTATTTTCTGCTATCCTGAAGAGGGGCTGTAAGTTTCTGCTGCCACCGCCAAATTGATTATAGAGGAACGGGAGGCTTGTCAAATTTGTCATGGAAATTCTTAGTTGTTTGAAATAGGAAGCATAAACCATGAGCAATAACACTATTTTTATTGTAAGATTCCAGTAACAGAATCATGCAAGCTTGAAATATATATCTCCCGTCATTTTCTTTTACTTTCCGGAAAACTAGACACGGTCCCTTCTGGAAAGCTTCCCACACCTCCCCTCCTTTTCTGGGCTGAGGTACTATTTGCATGAGGGCTATCCGTGGCTCTTCCTCCTGGGTATCCAATCTTGGCAACTTTAAGACTTGTGGATTTCAACTTCCAGAATTCCCCAGGCCGGCAGCCATGCTGGCTGGGGAATTCTGGGAATTGAAGTCAGTATATTGCCAAGGTTGGACAGCCCTGCTCTAGGTGAATTCCACATATCATTTACACTGTGAGAGAAAAGGAAGTGATCCCTAGACCATGGAGGTCTCAACCCTTTTAGGAGTGACAGGCTTGTTTTGTAAACCTTTCCACCTCTAAAGCCTCCCTTGTGTAATTTATCCCTTTGATGACATTTGGGCTCACAACCAAAGAGGAATCTCTGTCCTGGATGTTCCTGCTTTTGTGCAGCAGAGTAATATGCCTTGCAGAGCAATCAAATCAAGATGTTCCCAATCATGGAGCTGCATTACAAGGAGAGTTTTCTTCCTGTTTCTTGCTTTTTTACCAAACACCGGGCTCAGGGTGGCTGCGAAAAGAAATAGCATTCCCCTCAATCCAGCTCACCTGCCTGAATATTTGCTGACTGAGTTGGCAGAAAACTATACCAGCACAGAATTTGCCATCCCTACTACTGATCCCATTCTGCCTTTATTATTACTCAGTGCAGTCACTTGACTTCTAAACTGGGAATAATAATTTCCAAGAATTTCTATGTTGCTCAATCAGGAGGCACCCCAATTCCACAGACAGCAGGAGGAAAATAGCCAGAATTTTATCCAGCAGTTGCAAACTCTTAACATTTAATTACATGTAGTGCCTTGCTTGCATGCAAGCTAGAGTAACCTATGCTTTTCTACTCAAGAATAAACAACTATAGTTAAGTCGTGGTTTCCAATAGTAAAATGAGGCAACTCCAAAAAGGAACAATTTTCACCATCAATTTTAATTCAAGGATTACCCAAACTGGCATGGAGTGACTTGCTCACTTTCTGCTTCTTATAACTGGCTTATGAAGGGAAGCTTTATCATACAAGTAATTTCAGTATTTTTATAGTAAGTATTAGCCTAATTTACCCCATCTTTGAATTATTTAGCAAATCCCTCCACAATGATAAAACGTAACAGATATTATATATAGTGTTTCTCAGCCACAGCAATTTTATGATGTGTGGACCTCAAATCCCCAAATCCCCAGCTTTCCATATATCTTACAATACCTGAGATTGAGAAACACTGCCTAAGACAATGGTAGGATAAGTAAGAAAATATTAGAATACAATAGAGCTGGAAGGGACCTTGGCGGTCTTAAATCCAGCGGCCCACTATCTTTTGGGAACCGAGGACTGGTTCTGTGGAGAGAGGTTTTTCTGTGGACTGGAGGGTGGGGCATGGTTTCATGTGCTGCCAGCCAGAGGTGAAATCTAGCCGGTTCGCATCGGTTCAACCGAACCAGTAGGGAAAATTTTGATTGTTTCGGAGAACCAGCAAATATCACCTCCGGCTGGCCCTGCCCCTCACCGCTCACCCCGCCCACTGCTCACCCCATCCCAGTGTCTCTGCCTGCCTTCCCACGAGGATGTGCCTGAGGCCCAACTGCTCCTGATCTGCCTGATTTGCCTGCCTGCCTGCCTGCGTAAGTAAGCCGCTGCTGCCGCTTGCCTCCCTACTGTCCCTTCCCACCCGGCGCTGCGTCCCCACATGGCCTAGTAGCTAGTTGCCCCCCCCATGGTCCCTGGAGCTTGCCTGCTGCCACTGCCGCTTGCTTCACTTCCTACCCTGCTCTGCGTCCCCGCGTGGCCTAACTAGCTGCCCCCCCACAGTCCCCGGAGCTTGTCTGCCGCCGCTGCTGCTTGCTTCACTTCCCACCCGGAGCTTGCCTGCTGCTGCCACTTGCTTCACTTCTCACCTCTGGCTGGCCCCGCCCCTGCCCGCCTGCTCACCACTTGCTCCGCGCGGCGTCCCCCGGAGCTTGCCTGGCGCCACCGCTGCTTGCATCCCTCTGCTCCCCGCACAGCGTCCATGCGCGGCCTAGCTACCCGCCGCCCCAGCGTCCCCCAGAGCTTGCCTGGCACTGCCGCCGCTTGCGTCGCTCCGCTTCCCACGCAGCGTCCATGCGCGGCCTAGCTAGTGGGCCCCCCCCGGC
>JANHFL010006915.1:89443-101422 GCA_032468155.1 Oxyrhabdium leporinum | reverse complement strand
ACTCTACTCTACTCTACTCTACTCTACTCTACTCTACTCTACTCTACTCTACTCTACTCTACTCTACTCTACTTTATAGGAAAAAGAGGAGAAAAACAACTGGATAAGTTTTGTGCTTTTGTATGATATATGATGAATGATGCTCATCTTTTATCTTTATTTAACAAACGTTTATTATTTTGACAGCTGAAAATCTTTGTTTTGAGGTGGTAACCTTGTAACTACCTTTAGGCACAAGGTACTATTTGCATACTAGCATCTATTCTGTTCTCTTGATAAAAGTTCAGGTCTGGAATAAAAGCATCGTTGCCTGGACAATTTTGATTTGTGTAGGTGTAAAATAATCCTGACATCTGATATCTTTCCCAGGGCTTCAAAGCTGTTCTCCCAAGTGCTAATCTGCAGCATCTCCTTGATTCCTATACAGTCTATAGTCCTAAAAAGGCAGAAGCTACCCATCTCTTTAATATCTTCATGGTCAATTCTAAGGTTGTTGTTGTACATGTTGTCATTAATTTGGTCTTTTTGATATTTAATCTTAGTCCTATTTTTTTCACTGTGCTCTTTGCAGCTAATTTGCGTGTTCAGCCTTCAGAATAGCATGATCAGCATAACACAAGTACTTGACATATCTTCATTTTATTTTAAAGCCACAGTCATGTTTTTCCAATTCGCATTCTCTTAATAGATATTCTGAATGCAGTTTGAACAAATAAGGCGAGTATACAGCCTTGCCTCAACTGTTAACCAACCTGGAATCGATCTGCCTCTTCCTATCCATATTGTGGCTTCCTGACGAGGGTATAGATTTCACATGAGAACAATCAATATAAAGAAGACTTTAATCTAGCTATAACCTAAACTCCATTACTAGTCTGGAAAATCCTCTTCATTTCTTCAGCATCCAATTTCAAGGCTTCATAATCAAGCACTGTATTGTCAATCATTTTTCTCCCCATGATTTTTTAAAAATAAATACAGGGGTGGTTTATCGTTACCTTCTCCCACACGATAGGAAATCATGCCGTTGCCATTGTCACTGATGTGATTGTCTTCCCTCAGCATCGTCCTGTTCATTTTCTTGACTCTGCACAGATTTCAGTCTCCTTTAAGATGCTTCTCACACCAGTCAAAATGAATGGTATTGTGACTACATTTATATAGCAGTTCTAAGTGAATTTCACTATGTTGTTATATAAAACTGCAATTTCTATCACACTTCATTTCAGGACTAGCTTGAGAATGATTAACTTGGTAAAAAAAACCCATACGTATGATTTTTAAAGGTACTCAGCTATGTCATAGGCTTCTAATAAGAGGAACATAATAATATTTTTTTAAAAGAGGAAATGGTCACTCTCTCCACTATTGAGGTAGTAGTCAGACTGGTCCAGTCTGCTTTCTATCTGAGTTTAACAAGAGCAGTTCTCATTTCCTCTCCTCCTTTACTAACCCTTCTATATTTTTTTTCCTGTTAAATTGGACCTAGTGTGTAGAATTGGTAGCTTCCTGCTCCCCCCCCCTTTTTTTTTAAGTCCTATGGTCTTACTGGATAGTGTCTGATATCTTTCTCCTGCTCTTGTGCCGTATATCAATACAGAAAGAAATACAGATCACTTAAAACTCAGAAAAAACAAATTACTTGATATGTGCTGGGTTTTTCACTAATACAAAGGAGTGAATGTTTGAGATTATAGTCTATACAAAAGCAGTGTCAGATTTCTTTTTCCCCACTTGGCCTAGTTCAATTCATGAAAAATGTTCTTCCTACTATATTATTCAGATATGTATGTAATCCTTGAAGAAGAAAATAATAATTATTTGAATAGTTAGGTTGCAATCCAATACACATTTGTAATTTCCATTGATCATATCTACAGAAGTTTGCATATAATTTCAACCGGAAATTAGATTTTTGAGAAGGACAACAATTCAGTTAATATAGTTTAGGCAGTCAACTTAAATTTAGACAGCCCATGAAAATCTCTTAAATATGAAGCCACTTATAATCTAGAATATTTTGTATGATAATCAGTTAGGAAAGGTTGAATGTCTAACCAGACTGCATTTATTTTTTTGCTTTTCAATTTTCACACCATTTTATTTCCACATCAATTTATCTGCAGGAATAGACTTTTCCAGCAGTGTCCTTAGGAAAACATTTCTATATATTTTTCTTGCTATGCTTAACTTTGCTAACGATTTCCACATTTTTCATATATTTTTATGTGCATATTGAAATCACACCGGATAAAAAGCAAACATTGCAATAATTTATTTATTTATTTTGTTGGCCGGCTGCCCAACTCGCCACAAGGTGACAATATTGGAAATATGCAGGTATTTGTATATAATGAAATTCAGCATTATGGAAAATAGACATTTGGGAGGGTTTTATGTCTGTCTAAAGATATTTTTTTAAAAAAATTACTATGAATTCTACCTATTAGCCTGAGGTACCAGATTGCAATTCTGAGCTGTAGGAGGCCAGTTCTTCTGTAGGCCTTCTTGTATTCCTCGATCTTTCAAAAGGGCTAATGAGAGAACCTTACAGGCTATTGCTGGATGTCAACCTCTGTGTCAACCCCTGGAATCCATGTGCGCTCAGGTGTTCATGATCCCCTTGGCAACAGTGGACTCTCTCGTGTCATGTTGGATCTGATGTTTACCTCAGAGCAGAGATGATATTCTATGCTCTGAAGATGTGAAACATTATTATTACATGCTTTGCTGTGGTCGAATAACTTTCTGATCAAGCTAGGGAGCCAGATGGTTCACCTCAGTTGCTAATGAACCCTGATTTGTTTCCTGACGCTGTTTGGTGGTTTTTCCAGAGATCTGACAAGTGGTTCCACCATGCACCTGTTTTATATTTGGAATATGAGAGCAACAAGGGCATTAGATAAGATTGCTCTTGAGTGGCCTCTCATCAATCACTGATCCCAAGGTGCACCTTCATTTATCAGGGAACACTGGGAATTGAGGCTACTGACAAGGTGTCTGGAGTGTCTGTGGCAGAGATTAAGAATGAATTCGTCTAAAGTCAGCAGTAAAATACAGTTGTTCTTTATTTGGACACATTGGGGTATTACTCCTAATTATTGCTCTGGATGATGTGGCAATCTTCTCTGATCTATGACTTGAAATTTCTATTGAACTCCTGGCCACAGCCAGGAGGATTTTCACCCAACTAAGACCAGTGTATACCCAGTCATACTCTAGATCAAGAGGCCGTGGCAACATTGACTCATGTCCTTGTCGCCTGATGGCTAGATATCCATGAGGTTGCCTTTGAACCTGCAGCAGCCCAGTTGACCCTAGGTAAGAACTGTGACTGTGAAATGCCAGTTTTCTGCTTGCTGCATTGGCTATCAATGAAATTTCCAGTGCAAGTGCTTGTTTTGATGGAAAAAGTCTTTTATTTTATGCTTCTGGAGTGCTTAAGATCCCGCTCCTCCCAGTTAATTCAGCCTATCTTATGTTTGCTTCCAGGAACAGGATATAAAGGGTCTTAATCTTACTCCTTTTTTTTTTGTGAGTCCAAGTTTTTTAATTTGTATATAAACATTATGAATACAGTGTATTGTCCAGGCATATCATTTTACAAAAAAAAGAAGAAAAGCAAAAAAAGATATAGCAAAATATATGCTGGTAACAATAGTAGTAGTACAACAGAATAATTTTAACCAAACTTATAATTATGTTAGCTTATTTATAATCCTATTAATTATATTAGCATACTCATAGTTATAAACCATGTTTATGTTTAATTTATATATAACAGTACTCTTGCTTCATCTCATTTCTACCTCTTATCTCTAACCATTCATAAAATCCATTCCAAGTTAAGTAATACTCTGTATCTCCTTTATCTTTTATTTTCATTGCTAGTCTATCCATCTCTGCACAGTCTAATATTTTCCAAATTATATTTTCATCTGATGGGGTGTTCTCATTTTTCCAATATTCTGCAAATACAATTCTCGCTGCTGTCAAAACATGTAAAATTAGGTATATAGTCTCTTTATTGTAACCTTCTGGTATTATACCTAACAAAAATATTTCTGGTTTCAAATCTATATGCTGCTTAATCATCTTTTTCAGCCATATATGTATTTTTGTCCAATATTTTCTTGCTTTCGTACATGTCCACCACATATGATAATAAGTACCTGGGGCCTGATTACACTTCCAACATTTGGCGGACATGTTGTTAAACATTTTTGCTAGTTTTGCCGGTGGCAAGTACCACCTATAGAACATTTTATAAAGGTTTTCCTTATATGCAGTATCCATTGTCAGTTTATAGTTCCTATCCCAAAGTTTTTGCATTTATCTAATTCTATAGTATAGCCAAAATTTTTGCCCATACTATCATTGTTTCTTTAACTTGTTCATCTTCCATTTTAAAGCTTAATAGATATTCTTCTTAGCATTTTTTCATCTGTCCCTAATAACATCTTATCAAGTGTTGTTGGTTCTTTATAAAAACCCCATGTTTTCGCATCTTTCTTGTATCTCGACTGTGTTTGCAAGTGCGGCCACCAAGCTAAGTCCACCCCTTGATTTTGTAATTCCTGTCCAGTTTTAAGTTCCCCGTTCTCATTTAGAATGTTTTTATAAAATACATTTTTTTCCAAGTTGATAAGATTTGGATGTATTAATGCTTCCATTATAGACAGCCAGACTGGTATTTTCCTATAGTTTTGTGATTTAAACTCACTCCAAGACATCAAGGACAGGTGGAGCCAGAGATAATCCTTCTCTGAGATGGCAGTGACATAATGAAACTACTCACTCTGGAGTTTTTCTGGTTAATATAAATAAATACAGGTAGTCCTCAACTTACAACAGTTCAGTTAGTGACCTTTTGAAGTAACAACAGCACTGAAAAAAGTGACATGACCATTTTTCACACTTATGACCATTGCAGCATCCCCATTGTCAGGGTTCCAAGTAATACACCTATAGCAAACAGAACTCCAAGGCAGTAAATTCCTCAAAGAATGGTTTTATTGGGTATATCATATTGGCACAGGCTGGTGAAAACCAACTGTGAATATTCAAGCGGTTTTCACCTAATTAAAAGTAAAACTTTTCCCCCTTCCCCAAACAATAAGTCACATCGTCCAATCAAGGTGTCATCTGGTTGTCTGGTAACTTCACTCCTCCTCTCTCTGGCCACCTGTGGGAATGTCCTTGTTTTCCAGGAGACAGTATTTTGTTTTGGCTACAAACCCCAGCTATCTCTATTCTCCCCTCCCTATCCCTCAGCTCCAGTGTGGCAACACTAAAGCCTCAAAATGGCCTCGGTTTGACACCCATGGTCACGTGATCAAAATTCTGATGCTTGGCAACTGACTTATATTTATGACAGGTGGCAGTGCCTTGGGGTCATGTGATCAGCTTCTGCGACCTTCTGACCTTCTGTTATTAATTTAACAACTACAGTGATTCACTTAAGAACTGTGGCAAAAGGGGCATAAAATGGAGCAAAAGTTACTTAACAAATGTTTCACTTAGCAACAGAAATTTTGGGCTCCATGTGTCATAAGCTGAGGGCTACCTGGAAACACTTGCCATGGTATTTTGATATAAAAACCCTGGGATAGGGAGTGGAAGTTTGTTTGGTAGTTATATTGAGATAGGAATAAAAACTCAACTCGAAATACCGTTTATTTAGAATATTTTATTGCTCAGATCTTCTTGACCAGAAAAAAAAAATTCTTTGTGAAATAATCTCAAAATAATACAATGTCGAGGACTGAAGCTTATCTCCAACCCCTTCTAGCCAAACAAATGAAATTATTCTTTTAAATGAAATGTAAAAGACATGAATTTTTTGATTTGCAGTTGCGAGGTTCATTTCCATAGGATCATTAAATTGCCCTCTTCCCGGGACTCTCTTTCAACAAAATGTCATGCAGCAGGACTTTTAGCTAAATGTCACATTAGCATGCCCTGACCTTCTTGTGAGGAGGGGGATGCATCTGGGTCCCTGCTGTCAAAGAGCAGCTTGCCATGAGTCCCAAAAGTCCATATAACCAGGGCTCTATTTCCATGCAGGCTGTTGCTGGGTTAGTGGTAAATATTAGAATATATTTATAAAGAATGAAAAATATTTAATGATTTTGAAGCAATGTACTATGAATGTAGATGAGAATATAGTACAGTAATGTATTACGTTTCAGAAGGCCATTCAGACTGAAAGTTAAACCGTGGGTCAGAACTTGCTTTATACAGAAACTTTATACAGAAACTTTGTTAGAGACCATTGGCAGACTGTACCACCCAACGCTCTTTGCAATAGCGTTGATCTCAATGCTGAAAACAATAGACTCGTGTCCTACATTTGAAAGAATAAACCAAGAATGAAGTATGAGTTAGACGTGGTGATACATTTAAGAGAAAGAACAGGCCAAGCCAGGTCAGGTACATACAGGAAGAACCGATGGATTACAGTTGATAATGTAAGATTCAGATAGGAAACTCACATTTTAGATTACATTTCACTCGTAATTTCCAGTAACACAGCAGCAAAGGTTAACAATACCATTTAAGAAATTAAGATAATGCTTTTTTTTTCCAGGCTGAATCATTTTTCCTTTGATTCACAATGTATTCATTCTTCTGTTGCTTTGTTCCCTGACAAAAAGCAGCATGTTCCTGGTTTCTTCCAAAAGGTCAACTATTCATGATCACAATCCACTGGGAATGCCCAATCGTGTGTGTGTGTGTGTGCGTGCGTGTGTTTATAGTTTTCTCTCTCTCTCTCTCTCTATACACACACACACACACACACATATATACATTATATGTTTACAAACATACTAATCATAATAATAATAAAGGGAGAATGCAATTTAAATGAAAGTTATCCCCAGTACCTCATTTCTGTCAGCACAAGATCTTTAACTTACATTTAGTTATCTTAAAATATCTTTAAATTAATATTGCGTAATAAAATAACAATATAAATAACAATATAATATAATAGCAATGAAAACCATAAAATAATAGAAAAGCTTTTAATACATTCAAAATGTATCCAAATCTTCATGTTTTTTTTCTTTTTATGTGAAAGTGAACATCTCAACACTTCAACAGCATGCTCATTCTTGGAATTGGAATTGTTCTTGGAATATACATGCAATTCCAGATTTACCACCATTTGTTTAAAGATTGTTCAGAGTTACAATAGCACTGGAAAAAGTGACTTAAAACCAATCCTTGCAGTTAAAATTGTCAAAGCATCCCCATGGTCATGTGATCAAAATTCAGGTGCTTCGCAACCGGCGTGTGTTTATAACAATTGCAACATCACATGGTCAAATGATCTGACAAGGAAAGCCAACGGGGGAACCTGGACCATGTGATTCATTTAACAACTGCAGTGATTCACTTAACCATGTCAAAAAAGGGTATAAAATTGAGCCCGGTTTATTTAAGAACTGCCTAGCTTAACAATAGAAATTCTGGTCCCAATTGTGATCATAAGCTAAGGATGTCCTGTAACCAATAGTACTCACATCTAACATACTATTCTAGTATGATTTATGTTGATTGCTTATTTAGTATCCATGGCTATCACTAAGTGTTGTATCTAATTTTTTTATGATCGTATTTTTACAATGACTATGATAATGATCTATCACTATTGTTGTACACTGAGAGCTTATGCACCAGAGACAAATTCCTTGTGTATCACACTTGGCCAATAAAAAATTCTAATTCTAATTCTAACTCTAACCATTTACAAATAAAAAAGAAATTTAAATCAATTCTTCACTAAATATATTTGGATGCCACATTACATCCAATTTTAGTTGCATTTTCTTTATATTGTTTTTCAAATGCAGTAAGCCACCTTGAATAGTACAGTGGAAAAGCAGAATATTGTAAAAATACTGACCTACTTTATAAGTGCTTTAATTTCACTATTCCATTCTTTATGCCCAGCTGAAATAAAAGAGGACCGAAGTGTGGTAGTTGCCTAATGAATGACAGCACTAAGCCTGGATTTGATTCCTCACCTTCTCCAAGCCACTAGGCCAGAGCAAGGCAATCTTTGCACATCAGGGGTTTGTGACCATCATTTACTTAGGTGGGGCAGATTTCTTGAGGACGCTGGGGTTTTTTTTAGGGGTTTTGTTTTGTTTGTTATTTTTTGAGATTGGGTTATAAGGGGCAGTGTTAATGTGTTGTAAAGGACAGTTCCCAGACTGATAAAGATTCAGGACATATTTATGTAAACAACTAGCTGCAAACTCCTTTGTTATCAATGAAAACCCCGCCATGTCAATTTACAGAAAAACAAACAAGAAGAAAATAAAGTTTCCACATAAAGTATTTTGGGATAGATCGGTTGTTGATGGGCAAAAAAATAAATAAATCAGTTATCAGAATCCTAATGCCATCTCTTCCTTATCTTTGCAAACAATATTTGAAGAATTGAGATGGGAAAAGAATGACTTTGGGTGCTGTTGTCAAGAGCCTGACACTTATACAAGAATTTGTACAGATTTTTAAAGTTGTCCGTTCCCACCACCACCACTACTACCAAAAATCTGGAAAATGCTTCTCCACAGATTGCTGTTGAAATGAGGTGGAACATTCAGTCTCTGATGTCTCCGAGGCCAAAGAAAGGAGCTTCGTTTGACTAAATACAGATCACAATGATACCTTAGCTATATTCAAGCATTTTTAAAATGAAATTTTAACACATAAGCAGGGAGCCAAGATAACTATGTTCCACCCAAAAGGGGATTATTCGTGCCAATCAGTTCTTCCCACAGATTAAATAAAGCGTAACATGACTAAGGTATAACAGGGGTGTCCAACCTTGGCAACTTGAAGATTTCCCTCTAATGGTTGGGGAATTCTGAGAGTTGAAGCCAACAGATGACACTAAGCTGGCAGAAATAGCCAACACCCCGGAAGACAATCTCAAGTTCTACAAAGATCTTGACAGACTTGAACATTGGGAACTAGCTAAAATAAAATTCAACATAGATAAAAGGAAGGTTTTACACTTAGGAAAGAAAACAACAACTGTATAGGTACAGATTAGGCAAAACATGGCTTAATGCCAGTAACTGTGAGGGGGATCTTGGGGTCCTAGTGGACAATCGCTTAAATATGACGGTAACAGTCAAAAAAGATAATGCAGTGCTAGGCTGCATTAGTAGAAGGATGGAATCAAGATCACATGAAGTTCTAGTACCACTTTACAAAGCCTTAGTAAGATCACACTTGGAATACTGCATCCAATTCTGGTCACCACAATATAAAAAAGATGTTGAGATTCTGGAAAGAGTGCAGAGAAGAGCAACAAAAATGATTAGGGGGGCTGGAAGCAAAAACATACAAAGAATGGTTGCAGGAATTGGGTATGTCTAATCTAATGAAAAGAAGGACTAGGGGAAACATGATAGCACTGCTCCAATACTTGAGGGGCTCCTACAAAGATGAGGAGGTCAAACTATTTGCCAAAGCACCAAAAGACAAGACAAGAAACAACGGATGGAAACTAAGGAGAGAAGCAATCGAGAACTAAGGAAAAGATTCTTAATGGTGATAGCAGTCAACCAATAGAATAGGTTGTCTTCAGAAGTTGTGGGTGCTCCAACACTGGAGCATTCAAAAAGAGACTGGACAACTCTTTGTTTGAAATGGTATAGGGTCTCCTGCTTGAGCAGGAGGTTGGACTAGCAGACCTCCAAGGTCCCTTTCAACTTTATTATTCTATAGTCCATGTTCTAAGGCTTAAAGGTATAAACCTGAGGTATAAATGTTTACAAAGAGTACTGCAGCAGTGGAAGCCATTGATTGTATAGCTCCTTGAAGCGATTCATATTAGGGTATATATAAGGGTATATGTGCAGTAACTTGATTTAGAGATATGAACGTTGAAATACTTGATATAACTCTGCTCTGCACTTGAATATCCACTTGTTTTAAAAATGGATTTTTTGAACAATGTTTCTGATATATCTATATATTCTGTAGGCATAAACTGTGGCTACTCAGTGAATAAAATTCATGTAACAGGATGCCAGAGTCTAAATTGGATTCCACATCAAGCCTTATATTCTACAAATACTAAATATATATTTTTGAAGTATGTTTGGTTTTTAAAATCTATTTGATTTAATCCCAAAAGGGATTTTCAGTTGAATACATCTCCATCTCTCTAATAGGCACCCTAGTGCTAGCATAGTATACATTGACAGAATAGGAAACTCCTCTTTATGTTAGACTCTGACTTATATCTAGTGTATTTCCAACCAAAGTTTAAGCCTCACTAAATAAATTGATGAAGGAACCATTTTTTAAAAGTATTTCAATCCAGGCTTTCAATAAAAATTCTACATTCCTAAGAAATGATTACTCATAGTTTCTTAAATCTATGAATATCTGAATTTTTATTATGCCTAAATATTATACTGCAACTTGTTTCCCTTTTTTATGAAAAAAAGAAATTAAACTGAAACTTACCTTATTCATATTTTTTTGCTGTCACAAATCCCATTTATATTTCACTTAGAAAAATAGCACGTTTTTTCAGTTTAGGATTTTTAAATCTCAGATCTGGATATTCTTAGGTTATTAGAAATGTCCGTGTTCCCCAAATAGCAATAGCACTTAGACTTATATATCGCTCCACGGTGCTATACAGCATTCTCTGAGCAGTTTACAATATCAGCATATTGTCCCC
Organism: Oxyrhabdium leporinum; assembly: GCA_032468155.1. NCBI lineage: Eukaryota > Metazoa > Chordata > Lepidosauria > Squamata > Cyclocoridae > Oxyrhabdium > Oxyrhabdium leporinum. Next base: position 90,705 of record JANHFL010006915.1, on the reverse strand, counting down.
AAAAATCTGTGTTCTCATTTTACTGACCTCAGAAGGATGGAAAGCTGAGTCAATCTTGAGTCGGTCAGGATCGAACTCCTGGCTGTGGGCAGTGAGTTAGCCTGCAATACTGCAGTTTAACCACTGCGCCACCAGGGTCAGATCAAATGGCAGCACAAATCAAATGGGTTTGGAGAAACTACAATTGTCAGAATTCCCATCTTACTTGGAGTTCTAATGCTAACAGATCCTGAAGTCACAAGGCTAGGAATGGTTGGTCCCTGAAGCTATCAATGGAAGACCGATGATAACATTTTATCATTGGGTTTAGTTTTGCTGCCAGTTTGATACTTCCATTTAGTGTTAATAAGAAAATAATAAGTTTTTTTTAAGGAAGAGCTGTGACCTCTTGAAGAAAAGTAAACTCCATGAACCTCATCATTTTTGGAACAGAAATCAAGCTGCAAGTTGACACGTTCCAAAAATGAGATCATCTGAAAGAGAGGGAAAAAGAGGGAAGCTCATAGGTGAGGTGAGCCAGCGGGCGGACAGATGTCTGTGAGATGGAAAACAAGGGTGATGGAAGAATGCTACGATAGGCATTGATCACTAAAAGGATAGAAAATATTATGTTTTTCAATTCTATTGCATTGAATTGTGACAAACACTTTACATTCATTTTGTACCTCTGATAGCACAGTACAGAATGCACAAGCGTGAAGAATCCTGAGCAGAAAAAGAATGTGAGGGTTTGAATTTTACAAGATTCTCTTTTCAACTCCCTTATGTCTCAAGACCCATATTAATATGTAAACAATGAGTCAGAATGAAAGATACTTAAGTAATTCCTATCCACACTTTTCAGATTTTCAGGGACGATAATAATAATGCCAGTGGATCTGTGATATCTGTTTTTTTGTTTTCCAAACTACTTATCACACTTTGCAATGATTTTCTTTTCCTACTTATTTATTTTCATTCTTAATAGATTGATGAACTCTGCACACATCTCTCGCTTGATAGATGCGTGGATGGATAGATGGATACTGTATGTACTTATATGCATGATTAATCGATAAGAAATAATATGTGTATGTGCATTATATCACAGAAGTGAGTACACCCCCTCACATTTTGTAAATATTTAAATATATCTTTCCATGTGACAACACTGAAGAAATGACACTTGGCTACAACGTAAAGTAATGAGTATACAGCTTGTATAACAGTGTAAATGTGCTGTCCCCTCAAAATAACACAACACACAGCCATTAATGTCTAAA
>JANHFL010006915.1:71662-89343 GCA_032468155.1 Oxyrhabdium leporinum | reverse complement strand
ACAACAACAACAACAACAACAACAACAACAACAATAATAATAATAATAATAATAATAATAATAATAATAATAATAAATGGGATATATGTATACTAGTAATGTCACAGATACAACAGAAAATGAATCAGGAGGAACAGTTTAAAATGTTAAATCCTTGAAAAATGGATGAGAGGTGTGATCTATCAAAATTGTCATGGCACTTTTAACTTTGATCACCTTAGAAATGGAAAGATGAAATTTCCTTGCATCAAAATCTTTACTTTAAAAGGCTTATCCTGTCTTTACCAGATTACTGCCTTCTGTGATAGCAATAAAACATATGAAGCAATTCAAAGATTGTGGGAAATACAAGTCTCAGGAAAGACGGTGAAGGTTGAGTGCCAGAGAATAAGGAAGTCATACTGTGCTCACCCAACTCAGACAGGGTAGAGATACTTGGCTAATTGAATAGATTTTTGCTTTGGCAATAAGATATTTGTGAAAAAAAAATGTCTAGGATAATAAGTAGATGACTGTAGTTACTGATCCATTAATTCATATTTATGGCCAAGTTAAATGTTCCAAATGTCCTGCTTTGACAGAGCTTATAATTTGGCAGAAGTTGATTTCTCTCATGGGAATAAGTGCACAAGCTTGAAATGTTCAGGTTGTGTGTTTGAAATCTGACAAATTTAGAGTCTGGATACGGTCTGTTTCTATTTTTCAAACTCTTGGCCAGGAAAATGCTTGAAAGTGCAGTCCTAAATAGGAAGCATACTCCACAAAATCCTATTGATCAAAATTAATCCGATACTGACTTTAATTCATTTTTAGATCTGGCAATCTGGGGGGGGGGGGGAGGCAGTTTGGTGTAGTGGATAAGGCATTAGGCTGGAAACTGGCAGAGTGTAAGTTTAGTCTTGCCTTAGTCACAAAGACAGCTGGGTGATCTTGGACCAGTCACTTTCTCTCAGCCCTAGGAAAGAGGCAATGGCAAATCATTTCTGAAAAACCTGACCAAGAAAACTGCAGGGACTTGTCCAGGCAGTCTCCAAGCTTTGGGCCCAAATGAATGGAAGAAAAAAAATGTAGGGCAGTATATTCAGTCTGCTTGGTGATGCAGTAGAACTCCTTGGTCTTATTTCACTGCAGCTTCCTTGAACAATGCCAGGTCTGCTATGGAGGATATACCACCATCTGTGCATTGGTGTTGATTTACCTGTATCTGAAATGGAAATGGCACATTTCAGTCTGAATATCAAATAAAATATGTGGCTGCACAGGGAAGGAGTATTTGTGGCCGGGGCAGGCAACAGTGGGGAGAAAGGAGAATATTTGTAGCTCAGGGTTGAAATGAGGGGTCCTTGGTGCTCTCTGAGCTTGCTTCTTTTTTTTTTGCAGATGTTTCATTACTCTAACTAAGTACCATTCATTCTAGATGAGCACTGATGATATTACATAGTTAGGGTAATGCAATGTCTGCAAGAAAACAAGCAAGTTCAGAGAGCATCAAGTGGGGAGAAAATCAAGATTGAAGGGTTTCCTTGCAATAAAGAGTGTTTATAACGTATAGTTGGGAAGTGGGAGGGACAAGCAAAATGTTCTGGATTTTGTTTCTGCTAAAATCAGTTTCTGTTCCAGGCAAATCTGAACTCATCTATGGTGCTAGTTGCCATTATTGGATGAGCGATGGTGAGAGTCAAGCTGAAATTAAATCTGAAGGTTAAACTGCTGTTGGACATTAAAAAAGCACAAAACCCTAGGCTTTGGATTAGAGATTCAACCAGTTCTGGATGAGGGTTGCCCTATTTCGAAAGAGCAGATCTGTGGTTTAGAGATGCTGCTTGACTTATCATCTGCTTCTGGGTTCCCAGATAATGTTAGGGACAACCAACGGATTAATGCAGTTATACTGAGCATAAACTGTTTTGGGGCATTTGGATTTAGCAACAGTGACCCATGCTTTAGTTGGTGCTTCAATAGAGCGAGCAAGCTGTCAATCAACGCACTATTATGAAAAGGCACATTGATTGCCTGTCATTTTCTGGGCACAAGTTAAGATGCTTTAACTTTTAAAGGCCTAAAGGCTTCCTTAAATAGTCAGGTTCTGTCTGAACATGAAGCTGTCTGGACATTATTTATTGTTTATTTATTTTGCTATAGTTTGGATGTTGTTGATTCTAACAAGGTTCTAATTGGCTTGCACAGTTTTTAAAAGACAAACCACAATATTAAAAGAAGAAGAGAAAAAGAACACCCACCAGAAAGCACAACAGAAACAAAACAACGCCCAGTGAACAGCCACAACATCCAGATGACAGCAACTGAAATTAAAGTTGCCCAGAAGGGCCTTTTTAAAGATCTCGTTGCTTTCTGAGATGTACTGTATTTATTTTGGGCTTATGGCAGAAAATCCTTGGTTGCTGCCCTGCTCTGAATTCTGCAGTTCTTGAAGAATTATGCAGTTCCCACTCTTTCCACTGACATTCAACAAACAAACAAATGATTCTGCAATGAAGCCGATTCAATTTCTTTCCATTGAAAACTTGGGTTTTGCGCCTAATCAGTTTTCCTACTGTTTTATTAGGCAAAAGGTAGCTCTGAAAGTTACAAAAATACTTTATAAAAAGAAGCCTTTTAAATAGATTTTTAAAGTCCTGCACTGGTGAAGCGTAGCTTAGCGTTCTACGGGTAAGATTCCTCTAGTGAAGAAGGACAATCGGTCCCTTGTTTTAAAACCTTCCACTCTATTGCTCTACAGGAAGGGTATTTCAAGGTCATGCAGAATACACAACTGCTCCTCTATATTTTTATTGGGAAGGCATAAATCTGATGGATGGTAGAGTTTCCATGTTGAAGCTTAATTGGGAGCCAGGTTTGAAGGAATAACAAAACTTTTGGCTTATGCAGAGATTTTTAATCACTCTTGTTTTCTTTGGTTCTGGGAAATAACTCAATCATTTTAATTATTGATTGAACAGCTCAAACCGTGAATGGCTATTTTATTGGGCATAGTATAATGTCTTAAAAGGGGTTTACGTTGTATTGAATATTTAACTTTAGCTGGCTCTTTCTCCAACTTGAACCAGTTATTCTAAACTGTTCCTAGAAAATTATTTTAGGCATTCAGTTTGCATTGATCTTCTCTGAAGTAAGTTGCTAACCAAAGGAAATTAATTAAGAATTGGACAAGAAGGGAATGGTTTAATGATGTCGTTGGCAACCTTAACAAACTTGTAGTCATTGCTGTCTGAGAGGAGGAAGTAAAGTCTGTGAAGGAAGTATGCAAGACTTTGTTGCAAAATTGACTTCAGCATATGATTTGGAAGTAAACACTTCCAAAAGTGTTTACAAAAACCTTCATCCTAGATAATTGTGTATAGATTTTACTTTTTTATTTGAAGCTTTTAAATCCTAGAGTAAGCTATAAAACTCAACAATAAAATCTTAATAGTCTCCAGACATTGCGATAAGACATTGACGGTAACTCTTGCCTGGCTCAGGATAGCAATGTACATTTGAATATAATCAGTACACTGGCCATGTTTGCCTCAAGTGAGAATGTTGGGTTGATTTGTTTAATGATCCATTTGTCTTCCTGATTATCCATGGTATTCCCAGAAGTCTTTTCCAACACCAAACATTTAACCACTATGTAGCCTGGCATCCATACACTTGTTACACCTGCTGAGTCCAATAGTAATAACTGTTTGGCAATTAGGAGAATTTATTATTTATTTAGCGTATGGCATATGTTAGCTAGGGATCACCAAGGTGGCTGGCTGCCTCTGTGAAAGGAACTTTTTCGGGCAGTGTTATCTTTACCGACGGGATACCTGAATACCAGTAGGCTATCGGGGGAGGCTCCTTTCTTGTCCTTCTGCGGTTTATTCGCTCATGGGAATCAAGCCGCCGAGCTGCCAACCTCAGCGGTGTGCAGACGCAGCGTCTTACCACATGAGCCACTGTGGCCCCAAGTGGGAGAATGATGATGATATAGAAGATGAGAGAGGCAAAAAAGAAGAAGCTGTGATAGCTTGATCTTCCACTATATGAAGAGATTTAAGATATAAAAGTATTCTTGTCTGTATGTTTTTATCCTATTACAAACATTGCTGACTCTGATCAGTTTACTAACCTACAACCTGTGATAAGATTAAAACAATATACAGCAATATTGATTTTCCAACAATGTGGAGTAACTTACAATCAAAGACATTCACTCTCCAGGAAACAGCCAGGTCTTAATAGCTTTGCAAAAGACCACAAGAATTGAAGGCTATCTGATGTCAGGAGCAATTTCATTCCAGAGAAAGGCAGCACCTGAGCAAGCTTGCCCTTGAGATCTTAAGGATCAAGATCTTAATGAATGGGCAGAAACCACTGGACTTCCTTGCATTAAATCTGATATTCTGATTATGGAGAAAATAATGTAGGTAACTTGTTTATGAAAATTTTGTTTTGTTTTTCCCAATCAGTAAATTATTACAACTTCTTACATCTGCAACAATTATAGAAATGAATACAATGATTTTGCCTAACTAAAATAAGAAAATAGGGCTAAAAGATAACATTATTTTCCCGTAGCAATCTTCTTTGCAAATAATAGTTGAATATTTATATTCTATCATTTTCTGTCAGGCAAATAGAAAGATGATGCATAATCTAGTAAAAGACACAAAGAATGCATAAAGTAGAAGTATGGATAAGTATGCTGGTAACTTGCAGCATGTATTTTTTGAGGCATTAGTAATCAAAAGGACACTCCACTAAGATGAAATGTGCATATTCCTTCATGTGTATATCTCTTGTATACAAGATGTATACAGTGTATTTACAGCTTTATATTTATACTTCATACTTACGGTATATTCTGTATATATATATATAACTTTAAGCAAGATGCTCTGTTTTGTAATCTTTTTCTGTATTGAATATTTGCATTTTAATATTTAATTAAGGTCAAACCCAGATCTTTTGCGTGTTTAAAAATAACATTTAATTCTATCTATCTATTGAGATTGGCCTATGTGCCAAGAAAAACTTAATCTTCTGGATACTGTGTCTCTAGGAAGTAATGTAGCACTAAGTATTTAAACTTATTTGAACTATGACTATGACTATCACTGTTGTATCTTATGATTTCTGATGAATGTATTTTTACGATGACTATGATCATGATTTATCACTTATTACTTGTATGTACACTGAGAACTTATGCACCAGAGACAAATTCCTTGTGTGTCCAATCACACTTGGCCAATAAAGAATTCAATTCTTTTCTCTTCTATTTTGTACTTAGTCTAGCAGTTAAGACACTGGACATAGACCCTGAACTCCTGTTCTTGCCCCAGATCCTGTCAACCTAGCAATTCAAAAGCATGCAAATGCAAGTAGATAAATGGGTACCACTCCGGTGGGAAGGAAACAAAGTTCCATGTGCCTTAGTATATAATCATGCCGGCTACATGCTGGCTCCTTCAGCTAGGAAACAGAGATGAGCACCACCCCCTAGAGTTGGCCATGACTAGTCAGAATAAACTTTTATCCTTTATTTTGACCTAATAATTGTCAATAAAACAGTACAGAATGTAAGAGCTCTATCTCTCTTAGGCACCAGAATTAGGAGGCAGATGTAAAGTATGCCTTGGAAGGTTTGTGGGGGCACAGGAACAGTCCTGCTGCTATCCCATAGCTGAAGATGGAGGCAGGGTCCTTCTAGTAAAGAGAAGGACCAGGGAAGATGATAGCAGTGTTCCAATATCTGAGGGGCTGCCACAGAGAGGAAGGGGTCAAGCTATTTTCAAAGCACCTGAAGGCCAGACAAGGAATAATGGATGGAAACTGATCAAGGAGAGATTCAACCTGGAAATAAGGAGAAATGTTCTGACAGTGAGAACGATCAACCAATGGAGCAGCTTGCCTTCGGAAGTCGTGGAAGCTTCATCACTGGAGGCTTTCAAGAAGAGATTAGACTGCCATTTGTCAGAAATGGTGTAGGGTCTCCTGCTTGGACGGGTGGGTTGGACTAGTTGACCTACAAGGTCCCTTCCAACTCTGTTAATTTGTAAATATGTAAATCCCAGAATACTTCTGGGACAGCAGATTTGGGACCTCCAGATTTCCAAACTCTCTGCCAACTCACTATAGCAGTTTGCTTGTTTGTCTGTGCTAGACGCACTATCAATTTGACAATTCATCTTAAACCGATTCGAACATTTCAATAATTCCAAAGCATCGCATAATTGTTTTTAAATTCTCCAGTATTAACATCCAGGGGAAAATATGAACTTATATTGCAAATCTATCCCTAGAAGATGACAGGCTATTAGTGATGATTACCATTAGCCTCAGTTTCAAATTTTATCTAATTCATGTTAAGCCTGTGCCCTTCTTTCAAGGAATTCCCAACAGCATGCAAAGTTCTTCAATTGTTTAGGCTAAGAGTTAATGTCGAACAAGGTCACCCGATGAGTACTTTGGCCGAGGGGGATGTTATTCTGGCCTAAAATATTGGCTGCTAGACAGATCATCCACAGAAGTACGGTACAAAACTCTAAAATCTCTTTTTTGGTGCTATTACAAGTAAATGACCTATGCTTAGGCAACTTGCCTGACATTCCCTATCATGTTGCGATATGCCAATAAGTTTCATTGCTTATTAATCTGGATCCCATTGAAGCGGCATACAGGTAGTTCTCGACTTACAACAGTTCATTTAGCGACCGTTCAAAGTTATAACGGCACTGACTTCTGACCATTTTTCACAGTTAAGACAGTTGCGGCATCCCCACGGTCATGTGATTTCCATTCAGACGCTTGGCAACTGGTTCCTATTTGTGACGGTTGCAGTGTCCCGGGGTCATCTAATCATCTTTTGTCAACTTCTGACGAGCAAAGTCAAAGGGAAAGCCACATTCAGTTAGTAACTATGTTCCTGACTTAACAACTGCAATGAGTCACTTAACAAATACAGCAAGAAAAATTGTAAAATAGGGCAAAACTCACTTAACAATTTTCTCACTTAGCAACATAAATTTTGGGCTCAATTGTGGTCGTAGGTTGAGGTTTATCTATACTTTTATGCCTTTTTGGTTGCAGCAGAACGTAAGTGGAAAAGTGATTTGAGATATATACTCTGTTACATTTCCCAGCACACAAAAATGTTGTGAAATAAATTATCACTCTTGTTATCTCTAGGCATATTTTCTCTTCTGGTATTATCTTCCCCTGATACAATTTTTTGAAAAGTATGTAAAAACTCAGCTGAAACAGCTGGACCAGAAGAGCTAAACTGGCAAAATATCGTCTATACACATGCATGAAAGATACACACAAATACATTTTAGCTCAGTATTAAGAATGAGACAGAATTCGCAGGGAAAAAAAAATCAAGGGAATTTCCATTACATTAGGCATATGTTGAACCAGACAGACTTAAGCAGACATTCTAAGTGTTAGGATCCTGCACTCTTCAAAAATTTTCTGAGAGAGTGTTTTGGGTCTTGCAAAGCATAGCATTTTTTCTGGCTTCAATAAAGCAGCCCATCTTTTTCAGATTTTCACACAACTCTGAATCCACGCTGCCTTAAGGAATCCACTTATTTAAATTAACTTAAATTCAAGCAGCAGATTTTTTTTTCAGGCTCACATTTCAGCAAGCTGAAAAAGGCCTGGCTGCTTCAGTGAATAACGCTGTGTTTGTGCTTGGGTGAGGTTTGAAGTGTTTCTTAATCATTTTTAAAGGACACACAGTCTTATTAAATCTGCATTTGCTATAAATGTACCATCAAACTGGAATACTTTGTAAAGCAGTACCAATTACGGTACCTTTCAAAGCCTTCTAGCTTTCTTATTTTTTACAAATGTGTTCAGATTTTGTCGTTTGCTACTCACTTTCAATCAACTCAGTCGTTTTCCTCGACATTGAGTAAAGTAACAGAAAAGTAGCAGTTCATTCTCCATTGCTGAAAAAGGAAAACGAAAAAAAACAACCCCCCACATAATTTGTCAAGACTAGCCATTCACAATACCGGAAACTAGACTATAATTTCCATATGATATAGTGATGTGGTTTTGTTGTAATGTGGTTTTGCATTGCACTTTATAATATATTGCCATTATATGCCAGATAATATGCCATTATCAGAATATAACAGAATAACAGAGTTGGAAGGGGTGTTGGAGGTCTTCTAGTCCAACCCCCTGCTCAGGCAGGAAATCCTATACCATTTCAGACAAATGGTTGTCCAATCTCTTCTGAAAACCCCCCACTATTGGAGCACCCATCAGAGGTTTTTGGAGTATCATATGTTGTGACAGTTGCCAAGATCTCTGCCCCAACTTTATCTTGTGTGCAGGAATTATTTCCCATAATAAACTGCATTTTATAGCTGAAAAGTCATTACTTTTTAAAAATTGAGCCCAGGGGGTTCCTGTTCTCCTGTGCAGGGGGAAAAAATAGGATGGCAGTTGCCATTATTCCTCCTGTTCCCAATATGCTGTGGTGAGCAGCAACCATAGCTGACGTCTATAAATGTCGTGCCATCAAAAGAGATGAAGGGAACAGCCGTGCATTCAGAAGCAACTTTTCAGCTTCCCTGGAAGGGAAAACACTAGCAGCTTTGTGAGTTCCCTGCTGGATCCTAGCCAGCTTTGCTGAGTGCCCTGTGCTTTCCAAGAACTTGCATTTGAGTGTAAAGTTGCCTGTGAGCCTTCTGGATTTTTAACCTCTTCTAAATGATTTGGATGAAGTAATTGAAGAAAGGTGGGGAGGGGAAATGCCAACAAAGCAGACATCTTTTTACTTCACTTTCCTTTTGTTCCTGTGCCAGGCGGGCTGGAATTGGCAAGGCCGGCAAAGCTTCAATTTCCAAAGTCTTTCAATACGTGCAGTAGGTTAATGTTCGCTGGAGTGCAGGTTTGCCGATCAAAGAACAGATTAAAAAAAAAACCTAATTTACAAACAAGCAGCAGGGCACATTATTTACCACAGGTAAATGGTTGAAAATACTTCTTTTTTTTTTTTTTTTGCATGGAGCCAGCAGTAACAGTCGCCAAGTCTATGAAAAGAACCAAATGAACATTTCATTGCCTGGAACACACTGAAATTAATTGTTATACTCTGCCCCATTTGACTGGTTTTTGTTTTTTTTAAATAAGATATTTTGAAAGGTCGCGTAATTAACCCATTGGTAGGGGGAAAAAGGAAGCAAGGACAGATGAAATGCTTGTGCTCGTTTTGTTTGTGGTGTGTATATCTCTGGATATATCGATACTTATGCCTGCAGAGGCTAGACCTCTACATGTAACAGAATATGCCAAATATTCAAACTGGTTTTTAAAAAAGGCCAAGGGGGCGGTGAGATATTATTGCTGACGCATGCTGGATTATTGAGGAAACCACAATCTCCAAAAGACGTCAATATGTGTTTCATTGATTACAGAAAGGCCTTGCTTTGAATGGTGTTGACCATGTCAACCTGTGACATGTGTTTCTTCAAGTAGGAATTTCAAACCTATCATTCTCCACACGAGGAAGCTAGACCCAAGTCAGAAAGGCGTAGTCCGAATGAAACATGGCAAAATATTTGGATTTTGAAGAAAGAACATAGAAAAAGTACGAATGCTTTTGAACGTTGGTGTTGGAGAAGGCTCTTGAGAATTAAATGGATAGCTAAGAAAATGAAACAATGAACCAAACATCCCAGGATTTTCACTTGAGGCATAAATGACGGGGCTGAAATGATCATGCTTTGGATAGATGACGCAATAGACACATTGTTGACAGGCCAGAAGAACCAAGTTGGAGACAGATTGTCCTGGAGAAAATCTCTGTATGTGGTTGCTAAAGGATGATACAAACTTGTTGAACACATTATCCGCTATGTGTGTGTGTTTTTGTTTGCATTAAATGGCAAGTTGTAATTATAACATTATTTTGAAGATGATTAGCATTTAATAGTTTTGATCAAAATCCCCGTGGTAGAAGCTGTATGCAATCTTGCCTAGGTGCGCGTTTCTTTATATAATAATGAAAGCAAAAATGAAATGGTAAATATTTGTACCGACAAATCTATCGTAGAGTATTCAGTACGAGCAAATTAAATAAATAAATAAAAATTGCTTAATGCCTGCTTTTCTATTCAGCAGAGAAAGAAGAAAAATACCTATGTTTATCTCTAAAAAGCTTGACGTGTAAGCAGTCAAGATTTCACCCTGTCATTTATCAAATATCAACGTGGCAATCAGCATTGTTTGCTAGGCAAATCGTGTTAAAATGAACACAACACTACCTGGAATTTAAGTTTAGAATTGGCCGGTTAGATCGTTGGCTAATACAAGCCAACTCCGAATGGTTCCTTGACTAGAAATGCTCCTTAATGGACAGTTTATTTTTCTGTTTTAGATGACTCAGGCAGGAGGGAACCCTACCTCTTCTTTTGATCACTCCGGGGCATCCAGGGAAATAGCTCAGGAGTGCCTAATCCCTCCCAAAACAAACTGTCATTATAGGAGACCAGGTGGAGAGATGCCAGAGCCTGATTAACAGCGTGCAAGTTAATGAGGTGTTCAAGGCCTTTAGTGAGAGATTAGCTTTTTAATTGTTTAGATAGTGCTTTTAATGCCCGCTCCTTGACAGTTTTTATCCTGCTCAATTTTTTCAGCACACTGACGTGGGAAAGCCATGATTGTTCCCATTTCACAAAATTAAAGCTGGTGTAGTGTAAGGCCCTATGGTATGAATCTGAAAGCCAGTTATACAGTTCCTAACTAACTTAGAAAATCATTCTGCCTTTAGGCAACTGGCTGACTTCACAGAATATTCTAAACCAGGCTTAATAGAATACAACTGCAGTGTTTGTACTACATTCCATTCGCTCTGCCCCCTTCTCAGTATAATTTATACCACAACTGAATATGGTGGGGTCCAGTTCCTACAACACAATACAGGTAGCGCTCGACTTACCACAGTTCACTTAGTGACCGTTCAAAGTTACAACGGTACTGAAAAAAGTGAGTTATGATGATTTTTTACACTTGTGATTCTTGCAGTATCCCCACGGCTATATAATTTACATTCGGGTGCTTGACAACCGACTCACATTTATGCAGTGTCCTGGAGTCACGTGATCGCATTTTGCAACCTTCTGACAAGCAAAGTCAATGGGAAAACCAGATTCATTTAATGACTATGTTACCAATTTAACAGCTGCAGTGATTCCCTTAAGAAATGTGGCAGGAAAAGTCGTAAAATGGGACAAAACTCACTTAACGGGTTTCTCACTTAGCAACAGAAGTTTTAGGCTCAGTTGTAGTGGTACGTTGAGGACTACCTGTACCACGATGGTTGGGTCCCATTGCTTAAAGAATGAACTACCTCATATCAAATAAAGTGAGGCACCTTAATAAAGTACTTTAGCATTTTTTTTTAAAGGCAGCCTTAACATTCTCTTTCATTTGTGAAAGGAATCAGTACTGACTGCAGATGGAGACGAAGGTCAAAATAGGATAGTATATGCACCCCTTTACCCTCGGCATAAAAGAAAGGGATGGGCCTTGGATTTTGACACTGCATTTGCCATCTTTCCTGTTTTGGCCTATCCTTCCCCCAAGGAGAGAGGTCCCTCCCCTGCTTTCATTGGAAAGAAAATAATATCGGCTACAACCTTGGAGGTTTCTGTGAAGCTGGCAGGGGGCTTCTGAGGTCAGATTCTCACCCGAAGGGTAAATTTCTCTCTCCACCTTTAGAGATGGAGATCTGAATATCAGATAACTCCAAGGATTATCCCTGTGGAGGCCACATGTTTGCTTCATTAACTAGGCTCGGTTTTCTCTCTTTCTTTTTTTACATTTCTCCCGCAACCTATACTTTGCCCTTGAAATTTCACTTCCTGCAAAATGTAGTGGTCCTTCTGATCAGACGTTTCACTATTCCAAAGTCCTGTTTCAATGAGAAGAAATATATCATGAGGGATGGGCCCGTTCTCCGTCTTCTCCTGAGAGAATTCTCTGGCCTGAACAAAATGTTTCTCTTCGATATTTCATCTCCCAGCCATGTCAAATTTTGCTTTAAAAGCAATTCTGGTACAGAATCTATACGCTGACAGGAAAACAATTCTTTTCCACACATAACTGCACTACACAATTTTAAAAATTCTTGTCAGGTGATGAGGGTCCTGTGAGGGTGTGAGGATGAAATTCCACTTTATCTGAAAGCAAAAGATTGAGGTGGGGGGCATCTTGTCCTCATTTCGTGCCAATTTTTCATTAGCATGATTACTTTCAAGGAAGAGGCAGACAGAGTGGTTTCCTCAATTTAATTAGGGATATTTTGAGGGGCTCAGGCCCCTGCTCTGATTTACAGCCACCTGGCTTTCATTAACTATGGAGCAAGGAGTCGGAACTTTTCATGTCATTTTTCAAATAGAAACCAGGTGCTGCTTTGCAAATGCTAGATGCCATGCAACATCTAGCTCTTGTTGTGTTTTCGTCTGGCAGTGTTTTTAAGAGAATTTTCCCCCAACCCGGATTTAGGAATTTTGCAGGAAGGGTGTTATGTTTCTTTGCATGTTTTTTAAAACTTCTTTCTTGGAATACGATTGAGTTGTATGCAGATCAAGGTCAAAGAGAAGCCATAATTTTACTTTACCAGTTGCATCTTCAATATTTGGGAAGGAAAAGAAAGATATACGCAGTACAAAGTGGAAATAAACAGTTGTTGAAAGTACTCAGGAATGCTGACTGCAATAAAATATCTTTAAAAGCCTCTGGGTACCATATTTTCATCAAGAACAAAGTAGTAAATTTTGGATAGCAATCTTGTAGCCATGTGTAATATCAGTGCATTGGAGGCAGGTAATTGCCACTGTCAGTTTTTCCCTTTTTGTTCAAAATAAGATTAAAGATCAAACGGTTCAGCATCTTTTAATGTTAGAGATTGGACCTTATTGTGGAAGATTTGAGTTCTTCGGGTTTTCCACACATGTGGGTTTGTGGAAGGTTAGTTCTTTGTATTCTCTCACTGATGACTTCCAGTCTACATATTTTAGTGCAGTCACCTACACACGCATACCCTTTTGACTGCTTTTAGTTTGAATAAACCAGAAGCATTTGCAAAGGAGACTAAATAAAGATTGTTCCTAGAAGAGAATGGTTGTCTGAACTTTAGTCTAATATTTTGTACAGTGCTTTCTGCATTCTCCTTAAGCTAGGTTGTAGAAATATATGTCCCTGAAAGATAATGAAAAATTGTACTTTTCCAGAGCAGAGAGATAGGCTGATTAGTGGATAATTTATAGTGGCATAACAATAATTATGTTCCCTCCTCTTATTTGTCTCTACAGCAGGAATCCCTTTGGAGGTCTGTTGGGTTGAGAGGGAATGAGTGAAACAATCACTCAGTGAGTTTTGTGACTGAGAATAGGGTACAAGTTGGCTATCCCTACTCCTAGCTCTACATCTTAAGTATTACACCATATGAGTGGGCTTACCTCTCCCTTCTTTTTTGGGTCCTTCACTCATTCTTGGCTTTTGGCACTGCCTGGAGAAATCCCTGTAATGTTCTTGGGAATATTTTTTTGCCACAGTCTGGTTCCTAGGACGGAAAGAGAGTCAGATACCCAAGAAGTCATTCAGCTGGAGTAGAACTTATAGGCAGTACTAGAACTTATAGACTACCAGCCCAGGGCCCTTAGCTGCTACCCAAATTGGCTCTCTCCCATTGTAATGCACATCCCAAGTATCAAATACTTCCTTTGTTTTGTACAGTAGACTACATATTTGGGGACATTGGCTGAATTATTACAAAAGTCAAAGTTCACATTGTAAAGATAAAGTTCTTGCAATTGAAAATAGTAAATATATGGAAATTTAACAGCAGGTTCCAACACAGCTACATTACACTAGAAAAGGAAAAATTCTAAAAAAAAGTAGAAGATGTGTAAAAAAGAGATTGAAAGGAAACATCAGGAGGTGGCCTAGTGATCCTGTAGTGATCCTGAAGCTGTAAAAGTTAGGAAGGCTTCCTTTAGGAAACAATCATTTTTTTTAAAAAAGTCCAAACTCCAACAGAAAAAGTAGAAGGTAGAAATAAGTAGAAAATAAAAAGAATTTAACAAAACAAAGTAAGGGTTACAATGAGAATTTCATTAAAATATTAATAATAAGAACTCAGCTGGGAAAGTGTGTAGGCTATTAGACAATAATAAAAAGATATGCAGATTGAATGGAAACCAAATGACTTTTTGTGTTGTGCTATACTACAGAGATAGATAATGGGAAGATAGTCATCAAAGCATCATTTTAAAAAGGAACCCAGAAGAGTTTCAGCAAATTAAAGACCAGTTATTTTAATGCTCTTCTAAGCAAATTGATGGAAACAGTTATCAAAGAAAAGTTATTAAACATATGGAAGAAAAAAGTTTGTTGTAGAAAAATAAGCACCTAAAGGGAGATGACTTTTTCAATATTATGTATTTATATTTTAAAAAATCCTATTCAAAGGCTCTTGAGTAAGCTTAGTAGTCACAGAATAAGAGAACTGTCCTTTTATGGTTAAAATTAGAAAGCCAAAAATAGGAATAAAAGGACAATTTTATCAATGGAGGTAATGAAAAGTTGAGTCCCTCACAGGATCAACCAGTCAGTAGTTTTAAAATTATCTTGACTTCAGGGTTATATAATGCGCTAGCCAACTTTGTGGATGATAAAACTCTTCATGATAGTGAAATTTAAAAGTTATTGTGAAGAGCTTCAGCATTATCTCTTTAAACAAGATAAATGGTCAACCAGATGGAAAATGTGGTTCTATTTAAGTATGTGTAAAGTGGTATAATTGGCCACACCCACCCAATCCCCACTTCACACATTTACTGATGGGAATCTTAGCTTATCTGTTAGTCATCTGGAAAATAATTTAAACTCATGGAAGATAGCACAATTAAGGTGCCAATTCTATATGTTAAAGAATATATGTGAGGTAGTTGCAAGTTCTTATACTAGTAGTTTCTTAACAGCATTGTTCTATTCGTTCAACTGCTTGTAAAAGAAATTAGGGAGTGAATTTTCGCTCGTTATTTTTCTAATAAAGTTATGATTCCCTGTCCCCTTATCTCTCCCCTTCATATTATTTTTCAGAAGGATGTGGAAAATCGACAGAAAAAAAGGTATGAATTTCTGAAATGAAGTCTATATACATACATGAAGCAATTGCAAGCGAAGTCCTTCAATATCCTCAATAAAAGCTAGTATTTACCGTACATAATTAGGTATTCTAACATATTACCATTATCAGTGCATCAGAAAAATCATAGCTTTCTATTGAATTTAAAAACACAAGCAAGGTTTTATGTTGAGCTTGCCCATAAAAAATTAAAATTTTGTTTCAAAAAATACTTTCGAGTGCAGGGTGGGCAATTAATTTTCCCAAGGGGTCGCATGAGAAATTGGGATTGTTGCCCCCCTGCCCCCTGCCATGCGCCCTGCCAACCTGCTGAAATTGCCCTGCCCCCTGTCAAAGCAGCCCCACATGCCCACCGCCAGCACTACTGCCAGCATGGGACAGACAAGACAGATGAGGGGCCGGATGTGGGTTTGTTCTAGTGATATAAATGGTAAATATAAAGACGCTCATCTGAATCAGAACTGCAGTGGAGAGCCAAAGATTAAAGACTATCATCATTCATGTTCTCCATCCAGACTGGGTTGCAATATTTATTCTAAACTTTCAAAGTATGCTTGGCTCTCAGGAAAATCTCAGTGGTTTAATGCTGGAGCAACATGTATCCTTCCATAACAATTTTTGGAAAATTACTACTTTTCTTTTCCCGGCGTGTATACTTTTGTTTACAAGAAGTGAATAAAATAAGGAAGAAAATAAGTATGTTCAGGCATTTGCTTGTCATATCTGTAAATTTTCATTTATTTTGAAGCATAAAAAGGAGTACAGAAGCACACTACAATCCATAAGTGATTGAACTCAGGGTCTCCTAAGATTCTTATGATAAGTGGAAGGCAGATTATTCACAAATATAGCATTGTCCATCAGATTATTATTGCAGAAGGCAAATTAAAAAAGAAGACTATATAGTGATTTTTTTCAGAGGGGAGGGTGGGAAGGATTTTTTTTTAAATTTAGAACATGGGTATTTTGCTAAATAAAATGTTTTCAAATGAGACTAGAAATATCATTTCCTTACCAAAGGCTAATGTTTTAATTCAGAATAGAGCTAGAAGGGACCTTGGAGGTCTTCTAGTCCAACCCCCTGCTCAAGCAGAAGACCCAACACCATATCAGACAAGTGGCTGTCCAATCTCTTCTTAAAAACTCCAGTGACGGAGCACCCATAACTTCTGAAGGCAAGCTGTTCCACTGGTTAATTGTCTCACTGTTAGGAAGTTTCTCCTTAATTCCAGATTGCTTCTTTCCTTGATTAGTTTCCATCCATTTTGTCTTTTCCTTCCCTTTGGTGCTTTGGAAACCCCATCTTCTTTGTGGCAGTCCCACAAATTCTGGAATAGCATTATCAGGTCACCCCAGTCCCTTTTTTCCTCTCTAGATTAACCATATCCAGGTCCTGCAACCGTCCTTCGTATGTTTTTGTCTCCAGGCCTTTAATTAGTTTCTCTTCTCTGCACTTTTTCCAAAACCTCAACCTCTTTTTTTATAATGTGGAGACCAAAACTGGATGCAGTATTCCAGGTGGGGTCTTACTGGGGTTTTATAAAGCGGTAAAGAATACTTCACATGATTTTTGCATAGACAAAAATTCTGCTAAATCGTTTTATATAAAGAGTCACAGAGGCAAAGCTCCAGCAATTGAATAGCTGCCCTTCAGCTATTAAAAGCAAGGATTGCACGGGTGTCTAATACTGGAAACAGAAAAGGAGACTTGCTTCCATCTGTCCTTGTAAGACTAGAAAGACTTGTGAATTGAACTGAAAGGTATCTGTCAAAAAAGAGTCTCCTTCTGTACCCTGAATAGCTTTCTGGGGTTTCAAGCACAGCTGCAAAAGTTTGCTTTAAAAACAATCAGGTTTTGACGTGACTGTTTATCCTTATGCACATATGCAGTGAGGTTAGGGCTACCGTTAGTTATACTGTGGTGGAGCTGAATACTCTTCTAGTCTTATCTTCTCAAAAATATTTACTGTTGCTTGCTGCAACATTTGAAAGCCAGGTATCAATGTTCAAATATTTATATTTGTAAGTTATACGTATGTAAAAAATGGATTATTTAAGAATAACCAGAGATTCATACGGCTGCATTGCATATTTTTGATCTAGTTTGGGGAAAAAACAAACACTTCTCCATGAACGCTACCTATTATACAGTATATGCCTATATTGTCTAGAATAGCTATTCTTAGCACACCAAGGCAAAATGTTGATTAGTGGGTTAAAGATGACAAGAATGAGAAACTGCAAACTGGAAGATGGATGATGGGTGAGCTCATTTCTTGGCCCTATAAAGTATCATAATAAGAAAAGAACTGTGGTGGCACAGTGGTTAGAATGCAGTACTACACTGCTCACTCCAGGAGTTCAATTCCCACTGGCTCAAGGTTGACCCAGCCTTCCATCTTTCCAAGGTCACTAAAATGAGGAGCCAGATTGTTGGGGGGAATACGCTGACTCTAAACTGCTTAGAGAGGGCTGTAAAGTACTGTGAAGCGGTATATAAGCTTAAGTGCTATTGCTA